>CM046348.1:9624026-9906711 GCA_025403435.1 Artocarpus heterophyllus | reverse complement strand
AGATAGGCAGGCCGAAATGGCCAGTTCGGCAGGCCGAACTTTCTGATCGGCAGGCCGAACTGTCGAGAAAAAATCTCCGCGAATCTTTTATTTTCCACCCGAGATTCTAAAGGATAAGTCTCAGTTTTGATTCAAATAGCCCAATAGAAAAGATATCTGATCAAAACAAACTTTATCAAGATAATCTCTAAGAAAATAAATCAATTCACAATAATTCTACAAGTTTATCTTGTTCTAATTGTCCAAAATTAAAACAACCGATAAACAGACAAGAATTATCCGAACGCCATAATTCAACAAGTTCATCTTGAACTAATTTCTTACATAATTAATTCAACCGATAAACAGACATGAATTATTTGATTCTTATAAATTTTAAACCAATCTGATAAATCCGACATAAGTCACCAATTATTGGAAAAGCACGCCGTGTCGTTACAGGATTTTGTGAGCTAGCAAAGGGGACCAAAATGGACCTATAAAGTTCAAGCTCATGATAATTATGAAACCCAATATCCCAGATATACATTTCACAATTATCAACTCCAACGCTACTCCACTAAAAGCTTGGAGCTGCACTCTCAAACTTTATAGAATTACGAAACTCGTGTAGCTAAGTCTCCATGACATATCATAGTGTATCGCATCCCCATATGATCATCCATAATCGGCTTAAGGACAAGTTCTGTCTTACCTTCCCGATTATTTTTATCTTACGTTCCATTGTCTCACCATTAGAAAACTTACCATCCAAAGATAGTATACCATTCGGTTACACCTATGTATCCAAATGATTGAGCGCTCCAGTCTTCCAATTACAGGACAACGCATATAAGAGGATATCATTACTCCTTAAGAGGAGCTATGGATTCCATATCTATGAATAACAAGTCTACGCTACCAAGAGTCATGCCTCCAACGTACCGGCATGCATGCCACTATAGAGATGTGGGAGTCACCCATTGGTACATCAAAAGACACAAGTCGAGACAACGGGCCCATTATTCATCTCAGGATTAAGATACAATACAAACGACTGTCTAAAGTGAATCGATTTGCCAAGACAGAATTATTAATCCAAATCAATTCACTTTATGTCCCGATCCAACACATCGTCACCTATGACAACGCGCCAATGTTTCTATTCACGGAGTCCAACTCCGATGGCCAAGACAAACCATCTCCCAAAAGGGATATAGACAACATAACAATCTTTACATGAATAAAGCGCCCAACTTTATTCCCTCGATTGCGGATCATATATTTTAGACCATCACCTTAAGAGTCGTGTCTACCGCATAATCATCCCATCATATGCCCAACTCTTAAGGTTTAGACTGACAGTCTCAGACTACTGTTTGCTTATCATACATTCAACGAATATGAACGTAAAGAGGACAATATTTGGTATATATAAATGAATAAATTCTTTATTGATAAAAAATGTCTCCAAAAACGTATTACATTTTTACTCCTTAGAGCATACATGTCTAACAATCTAGTCTATTAGTTTTCTAACCATACGAGGAATGGTTGGGGAGAGAGATGTGGTTGTTGAAAAGGCGCGGTTCCTTCCTTCTAGCACTAAATGTTGATGCCTGAGACAGGCATAACACCACATGCGGGGACGTACGGTGGTCGGGTTCCTAGTTATGTCCAGCTCTGCCTGGTCTGGTTAGATCTACTAGAGGAGAGAATGCCTCGGAGTCAAGGGACACTGATATGGTATCTGCCAAGGGCAGTTTTATGCTCAAATCAATGTTTTGACTAGGAAGAGCAAAAGGAGAAGCATAGTAGGATAGGAAAAAATACACGTACCTTTTGTGTTGGAGTTGATCCTTCTATTTATAGACTTTAGCTTGAATTCAGGCATGAATCGGTTTTGGCCTGTGACTCAAATGCACTACTGTACAAAGCCTAGGTGGCCAGTGATAGGTGTTAAGATCTTCAGAGAAGGAGGATTGCCCAACGAAGAGCTAAGATGGTGCCTTCTTTGGGTATGATCTACTATCGTGTGATCTAGTCGAGGTCCGACACCTGGCCGAAACTACAAAGTTGTTCCTCATGTTTGCTTTGGCCAGGTCGGGTTGGTGCTCGACCTATGGTCGGCCAATGCTTGGCCTAAGATTGGTGATCGGCCTATGGTTGGCCAATGATCGGTGCTCAGCATATGGTGGCCAGTGCTAGGCAAATGATCGCTGCTCGGCCTATGGTTGGCCAGTGCTCGGCCTAGGGGTTGGTCGGTGCTCAGCATATGGTGGTTAGTGCTTGGTCTAAGAGTGCCCTGTGCTCGGCAAATGCCTGGTGCTCGACAAATGCTCAATGCTCGGCAAATGACTAGTGCTTGGCCTAGGGTTGGCCGGTGTTTAGCCAATGACTAGTGCCTGGCCTAGGGGCTCTTGGTGCTCAGCAAAATGGCCAGTGCTCGGCCTAGGGTCGGCCGGTGCTCTGCCTAAGTCCGGTGCTAGGCATATGGTGGCCAGTGCTTGACCTAGGGTTGGCCAATGCTCGACCTAGACTAGTGCTTGGCCTAAGGGGTTGTTGGTGCTTGGCCAATGACCAGCTCTCAGCCTATGGTTGGTCGGTGCTCGACCAATGATTGGTACTAGGCCAAGGGTGGGCCGGTACTAGGCTTAGGGTTGGCTGGTGCTCAGCCTAGGCTGGTGCTAATCCAATGGCTGGCTGGTTAGTACTCGGCCTCTTTGACCATTTGGTTCAAAGGGGTCCAGATTTCCAAATGGTTTCCCATCATGAATATTTCCTCTACAACAATGGTAGTGTTGGCTACAATTCATCATTTGGCCTATTATCTTGTACTTGTAGTTCTAGTCTCATTATTCAAGAATGTGTGTTGAGACTGTAAAAGTATATATTTTATATGGCTTAAATAATTTATTCAAGCTTTTATTTCTCGTTAAATCATTTAATTAATAGCATTTTTATATTAATTGGTATTTTGATGTCTTAGTGTATAAATATGTTTAAAAATATGTTTTTAGTGTGTTTTATGTTTAGTAATATTTTTGGTAATTTTTATAATCATTTCGGTGTGTTAAATATGTGTTAGTATGTAAATAATTAAAACCATAAAATAATAAGTAATTATTTTATTTTGAGTCTTAAAGTGTTTATAAATAAGTTTTTAGTTTGTAAATATGTTTTATTATATTTTTAGTAATTTCTAAAAATATTTTCAAATCTTAAAAATCATGTATGCGTCAAAATGAAAAGACCCAAAATTTTAGAAGTTTGTTCTTATTTTTAGTGTGTTTTAATGTAAAATAAATATTTTTGTAATTAGTAAGTTTGTAAAATAATTAATTTTGTTTCAATTATTTGTTTTTTAGATTTAAATTTTGAAGCAAAAACTGAATAAAACGGTAGCAAAATGGACAAAATTAGACTACGAATGATGCATCATCATCAAATGGGGCCGTCATAGAAAAAAACACAAAGGAAAAAAAGAAAAAAAAATGCTTGGTGTGAATCATGTGAGTTCACATGTGAAGGAATAAAAAAAAAATAATTGTAATATTCTCTTTCATGAATCCGCGTTGGATGCAACGAATCAAGAAATAAAATAAAAATAAAAATAAACATAAAATATTAAATAATAATAATAATAAAGGGTTGAATAGTAAAAAAAATTCTCTATTTAAACCCTCCTCTCCTTTCCCGCTTTACGCCATCCTTAGGCCTCTTGTCTGTTTTCGCAATTGCTGGGCCTCTGCTTAGCAGTGTACCTTTTTTTTAGGAGAGATACTGTTAAAATACTCTTTTATTTTCATTAAAAGTAATAAAGTAATATTTAAATTAGTGTAAAAAGTCTAATAAGACAGAATGATGATATTATATGCATAGTAATAAGGTATAGATTTTAACTCTATATCTCTATTGTAATGTTTATATTTTTATGGAATAAATTATATTTCTATGTTTTTAATAATTATTGTTAGTGTTGTTATGCTGCTCAATTTTTGCATAAATTCAGTTATGCTTTCTTTATATAATTTAATTATGTTGCATAATTAATATTAATAATGCTGAAATTTTATTTGTTTATTAAGTTGAGTTTTTATTGCATTATAGACATGAACTAGCATAATAAATGTTTAGTACTATTTGATTTATCATCGACAAGGGATGACATAGTGTATTCTTAAACCATTTAATAATACAAGATGTTGTCAAAATTAATGCAAAAATTTATTCCATTTAAACATAATAATTTTGATTTGTTATTTTTTTAATATCTTAAAATTATGTTAATTATAAACATAGTAACAATAGTTGTAATTTTCATAATTAGTGCACAAAATTATTAGTGAGAGATGATTATTTTGCTACTTTTTATAAGAAAACCCTTACTCCATTATGGCTTGCTATATTGTCACTTTAGGTTGACTTATAAAATTAGTAAAAATGCTTACAATTAATGAGAAATGACATAATAAATCAAATGCTTTAGATAATTATTATTTAGAGTTAAAATTCTATATTAGTTATGAAACATACAAGAATTCTCAAAGTTTTATTGTTTTAGTTTTATGTTTTAAAATCTTATTTAAAGTTGTTAATTTTTTTTAAAATTCTCGATAAAATCACCCTTGTCTTTTCAACTGTTAAATGTATTTATGTGTTTGTTTGCTTAGTCTTGTTAATAAATAATGATTCAATGATGTAGTCTTGTTTGTTTCCCTCCCAAAAAGGAAATATTGATCCAAGTTGAATTATAGAATAATATAGTGATAGTAAATAACATTTCTATCTATGCAATGCAGATCACAAGAATAAACTGTGTATATTTTTGCAAGTTTCTTGGGGTTTTGTTTATAAGTATTCATATAGGGGGCGTTTGGTATGCAGTAATTCCTAAGGTGAGAATGTGAATTTGTAATATTCTCACATTTGGTACAAGAATTCTGATTTTGAATTCTTGAAAAATTTAATCCTACGAGATACACTTTACTTTACTTTGGTGCAATCTGAATCATACCTAACAAGGTAATAGTCATATTCTCAAGAATCTCAAAACCATGAGATCTTACATTTTCTTCCATGTTGATGATGATAATAAATAATGTAGTATAATATAAAAACTATTAAATATTTATAATATTATCAAAATTTAATATTATTATTTAATGGTAATATTAATATAAAATAACAATATATTATAAATAATTATATTTTTATTACTATTATCCATATATAATATATTATTTATCATGAAATATATATTATATATATAATATTTTAGAATAATTATATATTATTAAATAATATTATATATAATATTATTATTATTATTTTAAATTAATATTTTTATACAATATAAATATAAAAATTATATCAATATAAAATAATAATTTGATAATATGGATAATAGTAACATTAACAACAACAACAAAAATAATAATAGGATATTATTAATATGAATAGTATAATACTAATAATAATAATAATATTATTATTATTATTATTATTATAAATATAAAATATAATTAAATATGTATAATATTTTTTATAACAATATTTTTATTTAATGTTAATAATAATAATAATAATAATATATTATCAAAAATTATATTTATATTATTATTTATATTCATATCAATATATCATATATTATATACAACATTTTAATATTAATATATTGTTGAATATTAATCCTATAATTATTATAAATTAATATTTTTATATAATATAAATATAAATATTATATTAATATAAAATAATACTTATTTAATAATAATGAAAATAATAACATTAACAATAATAATAATTTAATAGTATATATCAATATGGATATTATAATATTAATATTAATATTCATAATGACACTAATGTTAAATTATATATAATATTATTTTATTATTCATATTTATATTGTTCTTATTATTTAATATCAGTACTAACATACTATATAATATATTGATACATTTAATGTTGATATCACAGTTTATTTTTGTTAATTATACAAAATTCTTATTTACAACCAAACATAATAATATATTATTCCTAGGAATCTAATAGAAGATTTCTGCGTACAACTAAGCATAACAATATTGGTTTCCTAGGAATTATATTACCTACTATCATTTTCTTGGGAATATGATTCCTACTGATTACTGCATACTAAATGTCTCCATAAAGTCTTGACTAATCGTACCTGTAATTTATGTTTTCTATTTGAGTTAATTTGTAATCTTGCCCAGCCAATAACAGTGTAAGGAAAAGCTTGAGTTAACATTTTTTATCGTCCCAATGTTGCTCATATTTTGTTTTGTTTATGTGAGCATGGTTTATCATTTTTTTTTGTATTGCTATAAATTTTTGTTGTTATTTTAGGGGAAGGACCATTTGAAATTGTTGCCAAAGGTGTTGGCTCCATGCCTCCTTTTGATTAGATTATTTCTTTGAGTTTGTGGCTAATTATTTACCAAAGGGGCATTTTCTTGTATATTATTTGTGATTTGTTAGTTAATAAATAGGAAATATGATATATAGTTTTCATTTTATTGTTGTTATGTACATGAAGTATTTGATAAATTGTCAAATAGAGGTTGAACAGGATGAGAAAGTATGATGTGTTTGTTGTTTTGTGTTTTTTCTTTGTTTAAAATAAGAGTAAATGATGATTGTAAGTGTTTTGTTGTTTTGTGCTAGCATCTGCTGATGTGAGAGATAGTTTTCATTGCGGAACCTACTGGACTCTGCTCCAGAACTCATTTTAGGACGGAACTTGGGGGGTTCTATGACTGAACTTGGTGGGTTCCAAGACAAAACATGGTAGGTTCAAGCAAGTTTCGAGTTAGAACCTGACGGGTTTCGCAATTGGTGGGTTCTAGCGAGTTCTTAGACAAAACTTGGCAGGTTCCATCGATTTACAGGACGGAACCTGGCGGGTTCCATTACTTTTGTGCACCCCACACTGGCGACTAGAGGTGATTGACACTTTTTTGTTTCAAAGAAAATATCTTAGAATCTGGTAGGTTTTAACTTTGGAATCTACCAGGTTACAATTCGTTATCCTGTGTTGACGATTGGAGGCAGTTGGCACTTTTTTGTTTTAAAGAAAATATGCTGGAACCTGGTTGGTTCAAAGTTGGAACCTGGCAAGTTCCAATCCGGCACCCGCACCGCGACCGAAGGTGGTTGGCACTTATTTGTTTCAAGAAAAAAGATTAAAATTTGGTAGGTTCCAAGTTGGAACCTAACAAGTTCCAATCTGTCACCAACGCCGATGATCGAAGGTGGTTGGTACTTTTTTGTTTCAATAAAAAATATTAAAATTTGATAGGTTCCAAGTTGGAACCTAGCGGTCCAGCACTCATGCTAGTGACTGGAGGCGGTCGGTGCATCTTTGTTTGAAAAAAATATGTTGAAATCCGGTAGGCTCTAAGTTGGAACCTGGCATATTCCAATCTAACACCCTGCTTCATCGACCAGAGGTGGGTTCCAGTGGGTTCCATGATGGAACCTAACGGGTCCCAAGATGAAATTTGGCATGTTCTACGATAAAATTTGGTGGGTTCCAGGAGGTTTTGGGATGAAATCTAACAGGTTCTATTTATAGAGGAAGGTTAACTTAGTCATTTAATAATTCACATTTTTTTAACTAAAGGGACAATTTTACAAAAAAAACTTTTAGAAGGACAATCTTAAAAAGGTGTTCCTTTTGGAGGGCATTCCTATAAGTTGCTCTAAAATTAAAGATTCTCGTCAACAATAAGTCCGCTTCGATACCAAATGAAATCCCAATGAAAAAAAAATGATTCGATAACCTTATTGCCTTGGGTGTTTTATTTGATGAAAGAAATTATATAAAGTAACGTTTTAAAATTGAAAAATAAAATTATTTAAATTTACAAGATTAAAATAAAGGATTTAGATAAAGAGTGTGTTTGAGAACTAAGTTAGAACTTAAAATTGAAACCTAAATACTATATAACATTAGCATGTGAGAGCTCCATGCTATAACATATTTTTGTTTTACACTGTAATAGTTGAAACATTGGTGTTAGAACTTGGCTCCTAAACACATAACTATGATGGTTTTTATTCAGCACTTAATACAATATATAATAGAAAAGAGAAACATAATTACAAAAAGCAAAAAAACAAAGTGCGCAAATGACGTGGTACAACAGGTGTGCTGAATAATTTCTTGAAAATAATTACCCTCTTTTGTTTCTCGACCATCTTGAGAAATTATTCAGTAGACTGAGTATACTACGTTATTTTGCTTATGTGATACACCCTTCTATTGAAAATTTAATATTTGAGTAGCTTTGCTCATGTCAACATTTTGTAATTATCATTTTATTTTCTTTATGTACGACATTAATTGTTCATGTAAAAGCATCATACTTACTCTATCTAATCCCTTAAATAACTTTAAACAATTTTTTTAATTTTAAAATATTATCTTATACATCTTATTTACTTGGTCTTTGTTTTTTTATTTAATTTGATAATTGTTGAAGCTGGATTTTTCTTTTATTAAATAGAAGAGAAGAACAAGTATGCCACTAAATGAAAAGAACAAAAAATCATAAACACATATTGTGGGGATCACGCTGGCTACACATGCAATGGAAGCTGCCTTCAATCCGGCACAGACGCCTTCTGCAATATTAGTTACACAACCATGAGAAACAATGGGACGTGCAAAAAATTTCTAAAGACTGCAACTCATTCTTTGTCTGCCAGTGGAACCTTATATGAATAAGAAATTAAAGACTACAACTCAAAACCCAAAATTATAGAATTTGGAATTTCATGAGAAACAGAGGAACCAAATTTCAAAAATAAAAAATAAAAAAGAGAAAACATACCAAGGACGGACGATGAAGTCTTGATGTTCGGCATACTGGCTCCAAGGTTTCAAATAGTATATTTATTTATGTTTTAATGATAACAAACAATTATTGCTTGGTTACTAATCATTTTATCTTGAGCTTGTAGCTTTATTATTGATAAAATATTTAGAGACTCAAGATCTTTTGAGGTGAATATCAAGAAAAAGAGTCGAAAATTATATTGCAAAGACGGTTGAATTAAACTGAGCGTTTGGAGATCGAAGCGAAGCATCAACAAGCATGAAAAATAAGTCTAAGTTTTATTTTTAAGATTGTATGATGTTAGAGTTTGCATATAATTTTTATCAAGATTTTTGGCTCAAATTTGATGAGAACTATTAGTGTCGAAAACTTTACTGTTTTGAAAATCTTAAGCTCTTATGGACAAAAAAATTGAAAAATATTTTTAGAAAATTGTTTGGCTTTTTTGAAAATATTTTTCTATCATTTTTAGAGCTTAAATTTTAATTTTTGGATTAAAATTTAAATAGGTTTCATTTTTATATTGTTTTTATTTTTTAAAACCTGGTGCTAGGTTTGTTGGAGAGGCACAGTTGACTACGCCTAGTATATGGCGGTCGACTACTAGCCTACGACTACTAGCCTACAAGCCAGTTTTCCCAACAACTCAGCTAACCACTCCCTGTATATGGTGATCGACCATGACATTTAACGACTATATGTTTAGCCGTTAGAAATGAGTCTCCAACGACTATCAAGTATAATTTTAGTATAAATACCACATTTTCTACCTTGGGGGCAACTTTTGACACCTTGAACTTAAATTGAATCTAAGTGTCTACAAGCCTTTGATCATCTGCTTGAGCCAAACCTGTTCAAAAATCATATTATGTGCTTACACATCTCCTAGTTGCTTCAAAAATTGTATTCTACTCATTCATAGGAGGTGTTGACTAGTGCTTTAAATCTTCAATCTTTGTAAAACAAAGAGCTATAGGTTTGCAAAGCCTTATGAAATTTGGGAAAGTGTTGGTTAGCCAATCTTTATAAAATTAACAATTGTAAGAGGTTATGGTGAGTTTCGGGTAGAAGAAGTCACCGGTTATACAAAATAGTGATTGTGCCGAAAATTCGATAGGGATAGTTGAAGAGACCAACTTAAGGTTTGTTTGGTGACAATGGATGTATGCATTTTATTACACCATTATAAATTGTGCTTGCCTTCTTCTTTTCCTTACTCTTTTGCATTCTTGCAAGTTATATTTATTGATATATTCTTTTTGTGATTATTAGCTTCATACATGCATATTTGTGTCTTGCTTTTTGATTGCTTGAAATTGGTTCTTTTGTATTTTTTATTAAGGTTTATTCCATTTGTTCATTTTTACTTATTGGTGATTTTGTTTATCTTTCCAATATTTGAAAACAATTTTTAAAAGTTCACCCCCTCTTAGGTAGTCATTCTTAGGCTAACAATTGGTATAAAGTAAGGTGCTCAAATTTATTTTCAAAAAGAATTCGCAATCTTGATCATAACTACTCAAAATTTACACAACATGGAAGGTCATTCCATGAATATATCTCATCCTTTTAATGGGGTTGATTACAATTATTGAAAAGCTAGAATGACACTTTATTTGCAATCCATTAATTATGATCTTTGGGAAGTTGTTGAAAATGGTCCGTACAAACTTATGAAAGTAGTGGACAAAGTTTTGGTTCCAAAAACTCCCAAAGAGTATGATGCAAATGATAAAAGGAAATTGTCATTGAATGCTAAAGCTATCAATATCTTGTATTGTGCATTAGATTGAAAGGAATTTAATAGAATCTCATCTTGCACAACCACACAAGATATTTGGCGCACCTTAGGGGTTGTTCATGAAGGAATGAATCAAGATAAAGAAATTAAAATTAATTATCTCCTTCATTATTATGAAATATTTAAAATGAAAGAACATGAGACTATTACTGAAATATATATATAAGGTTTACGGATATTGTTAACGATTTTAAGTCTCTTGGTAGGATATTCAAAAAAAATGAAACGACAAGCAAAATTGTCCGATTTTTGCCACCATCACGGCATGTCAAGAGGACAACTTTAGGAAAAGCGAAAGATCTCCCCACTCTACCATTAGAGGAGCTAATTGGATCTCTTATGACTTATGAGATCACAAGAAGGCAAAATCAAGAAGAAGAAAAGAAGAAGAAGAAGAAGAAGAAAGAAATTGCCTTAAAAGCCTCCATTCGAGAAAAATATTAAAATGATGAGGATGATGAAGATGAATCTTTTGATCAAAAAGACATAAAAGTAATATTCTTGCTAGCAAGGAAATATAAGAAGTTCTGTAGAAAATTCAACAAAAGCAAAAGCTCTAGAAGGAAATTAAAATTAATTTGTTTTGTTGCCATCAGACGTTTTATTATGCACTTTTTTTTCCCTGAGATTTTCCGCAAACTTGATATAAGGAGAAAGCAAATTTCAATACTAATTGCATTACTTATTTGTTTATCATGATAATGCCATAGCCACCATTTTCTTCTTTTCTTGACACCTATATTTATTTTATTTTATTTTATTATTATTTTTTTTTTGGTGATTGTGTGAGAATTGTCTTCATCCTGTCTCAAGAATCGGTGGTGATTAGGGATTTATTGATTTATTCATTCTTTTAAAAGGCTTAATGATATAAGCTTTTTTTTTCCCAACAAACCTCCAAAAAGATTCAGTCATCATTAGAGTAAGGCCTTACTATGCAAATCTGATGTGTTTTGATACAGATAAAGCATGACATTGGGTAGGCAATTTCAAAGTTTAGGTAAGCTTCGGTGTGTGTTTTAAGTGTTTAGTGAGGTAGATGGCAATTTAAATATAGTTATTTGTCTCCATAAATCTCTCATTCAATTATTCAGTAGACTTAATAGGTCACCTGGTACTGATTAAATTAAGAAAATGCCTTCCTTTCCCAGTGTATAGTCTGATTAAATAGTGTATATTAATATATATATATATATACACACACATATGGTGTAGATTAAGACACATATATATATATATACACACACACATACTAAATGACCTTATTCTATTAAGATCCTAGGCCGTGATCATAATGACTATTCGTTATTACTTTTAAATGAGTCATAGATACTTAGTGGCTGTTTGGCTGAGTGCTAAGAATCACAGTTTCCACCACAAACTCAATTATGAACACTGTAAAGCTCTCACATGCTACAGTAACAATAAAAAAATTACTACAATTTAAAGCTCTCACATGCTACAGTAAAAGTGATTTTAACTAACGGTTCTCACCACCCTCCCAAACACCCTCTTAATCTCAACATCTAAAATGTTGACTATTAAATGGGTTCTATATCAGTTAAATTGTCCACATGTCAAAATAATTTTTTTTTTTGGTGGTATGATCCACACACCCGGTTTTCAGAGCCCACCACGGGAGGCACGAACCCTTTATATAAAGGGCCCCTCAACTTTCATGGGGTTTATTTGACTAATCTGGAGCCGACCCGTGGAGAGACCCGAAGGCGACAAAAGTCTTCCAACATTGGCAACTACATTTATGATGAGATAATGGCCATTAATTGCGGGTTTGCTATGATTTTTCATCTTATGTGTCCATTTTTATCTATGGACATGATTAAAAGAGAAAATTACATGTTATGTTGTACTTTTAAAAGTTATGTTTATTTATGTCATACTTAAAAATCTTTATACTACATTATTATCTATATTGCATGTTAAATTATGCTACAAATAAACATACATAGTATTTATGAAAAGTAAATCACAAAAGATGACAACTATGAAAATTCCCTTCGCTAAAATTCCTTCGGTCACAATTGAATTTAAATCAATTCTTATAACATTAAAGTTGCCATCATGCACCTATTTGATCATTGATATTTAACTCACAAAAATTAAATACAAACCGCACATAAAATTATATAATCATAAGTTGATCATTCCCTTTCGTTTCATCTCAAGATCTCATAAAATTACAAAATATGCAATTTGCAAATAAATTCATCGTTTAAATCTTGATATAATTCAAAATTTAGTATGATGAATTCTCAAGCCATTGCACTAGATCACAAAAACATATTTGTCATCATTCTCTAAAAAAATAAATCTAAACAAACAGATATATATTTATAGACAAAAAAAAAAGAAGACCAAACTATCGCTTTAAAATTAAAAGTTCACCACTATAGATTCGAACGAGGGAGGGGGCTTGCAGTCGGAGATCGGGAGTTTAAGCTTCGACAGTGTTTCATGATGAGATAATGGCCAAAGAACCATGAAAGATATCATGGCGGCAGATCAAGAAACTTCCATTTCCTCTATGGCGGGCTTGGCCTTGTGGTAGGGGCAAAACCAATCTAGCTCTGTCTGCGCTCGAGGTCACTCGACTTAATGGAGATTCAGCTACGAGACTCTGAAAAATGAGCTGTGATCTAGCTTTGGTGGCTGCAATCTGATTTGGTGGAGCTTATTCTTGACATCTTGCTCCGATGGCTGGAAACTCCAATCTGGCTTCGCCTATAACGACATGGTCTCAATCAAGCTTCATAACAGGTGAAGCTTCTTGATCGACATTGAGCGAAGGAGGTCGGTGGCTGCCACCAATGAGACGATGGCCAGATTTGCGTCAGCGAGCTCGAGAAAGAGAAGAGGTACAATGGATAGATCTGTAACGGATCAGAGAAACCAGAGAGAGAGAGCTGATGGCGCAGCGAACTAAGCTCGCCACTTCGACCTTGATGGAGGTGACGCAAACTTGGAGCTCGTCGGACTTTGGCTATGGTGGAGAGATCAGAGGAGAGATAATGAAGGGGAGGAGATAGAGAACAAATTTGGAAAAAAGGGCAAAAATAGAACATGTTCTCAAGGAAACGTGAGAAAGGGGAGGAAAATTTTTGTTTTGGTGTCTTTTGACTTTTTAGTTACTTTTAAATTCTGACTTATTCAAAGATATTATTTGTTTTAATTTTTCAAAACATCTGATATTATTCATAGTCTTTTTTTTTTTACTCTTAAAATTTTTAAAAATATTTTTATATATTTTTTAAGATAAAAATTTTAAAAATATTTTTAGTATAATTTTTAAAAATTTTTATTTTTTAAAATAAAAATATTTTTACTTATTTTAAAAACAATACTAAATAACTTTATTATGCCTAATAAAATCTGCTTTTTAGTGTAGTTTTTCTAACCTTTTTTTATAGTAAATCGAGTAATTATTTTTCAGGGTAAATTTAATAATTACTTTAAAAAGTAAACTGAAGTGATTTTTGTAAAATATTTTTAATAATAATAACATCACTATCAAGTATATATAACATAAGGAAAGATATATTAAGTATATAGTATTATTTATTAGATCTACAGAATAATCCCTGTCTTTTTTTTTTTTTTGAAATGAGTTAAGTAGACAAAATAAAAAGATAAATAAAAATTGATGGGTGAGTCAATGGAGGAGGATAATGATGTTCTCTACCCCTAACAATTTAAAGGCAGAAATTTCATCTCATGAAGGTTTCACATATCCCTTTTTACATCTGATTATTGCCTTAGTACAATACAAACAATTGCAAAAACAACTCTTTCATTTTATCAAAATTCAATTTCCCACCCTATACTTTAAATAATAATGAAAAATATCTTATATTTAACAAATTTTCTATGGAGATTATTTTTGAGATTACTTTTTTTAAGCAATTAGATGACATTTTTTTAAAGGAAATTGATTACAATTGATGGCAATAACTTTCATTTTTAATCACAAAATTAAACCTACTACTAGAGTCTTATAAATTTCACACAAATATACAAATTGATTTTACAAACAAAAATTAAAATCAGCACACAAATTTCACAAACTAATTTTACTCCTAACACAAATTAACATCATTATACACAATTAATTTTAAAAAACCTAGCTTTCAACAACACAATGACCATCCAAAATACGAAGAAATAACATTAAAAAAAAGCTCAAGTGGAGGTAGCAGCTTGGATCTCAGCGTCACCCCTGCAAGTGTGGTTCTCGACGTTCTCCTCATCATCGGCTTGTGTCTTGGAGCTTTTGTACTCTCAGGTTCGTTCGTTCTCCTCCTTCCTCTCCCTTCCTTTTCACCTTTCGCTTTTTCTATTCTAGGATATACTTCATTCTTCAGAGGGAGCGATTAGGAATTAAAAGACTTTTTCTGGTTAATCTCATCTTAGACCTAATAATAGTTGAAGATAATATGTGACTTGTGAGATTATATTACAACGTCAAGTTCAAGCTCTTTTCCAAAAAAAACAAAAAAAGCCCTTTACGATTTGCATTCTGATTGATATATTTGTGTATATATGGACACACACACACACACACACACACATATATATATATTATTATATATATTATAGAGAGAGAGAAGGCAAGAGCTGAAGAAGGCTCAATGGAGAATTTCGGGTTTGTACTTTGGATTGCAAAAGAAAAAAGAAAAAAAAATAATATTTTTCATCCAAAAATTTTCAAAAAGAAAAAAAACACCTGGAATACTATTTTAATTTTAATTTTTTTCCTGAAAAAGATTGAATTTAATTTGAATAGAAAATTGGTAATCCATATCTTGGATTGCAAAAGATAGTAGAGCCAAACCTCAAAGCAAGTTGTCTACCTCTCTCCTGCTTGCCTCTTCAAATCTATGTATTTTTGGGATATTATGGAAGACAATAAGGTCAGAAACCCAAAAAAAAAAAAAAAAAAAAGAGGGAAGATTTTGGGGAAGAGATTTACCTCATTTAGGGATGCTATTGCAGTGAGTTAGAGGAGAACCTAAAAAAAAAAAAAAAAAAAAAATTGTAGTTTGAGTTATAGGAGAACCTCAAACTACAGCTCTGGTAGGTTCTGTTAACGCAACATCTCTTGGGGTTTTCCATTAAAGTCTATTTCTTTTGACTATCTGAAATTCTGCTCCGGGATCTAGAACCATGATATGGGTGAAATTTAATAATGTAATTATTGTTTTAGAGCACATTTATTCAGGTTTTCCTGTTTCTACGAAATGAAATGAAGTGTCTATAGTCTTAGAGAGAGCTGATATGAGAACATGGCTTTTTGGCAACCAAAAGACTATTTTACTTTTGGTCTTCACAGATCTTATTGTCTCTCACTTTGATTGAATCTAATCTATATGAAAAATGTATTGAATAGTTGTTAGGCATTGACGGGTTATAATTGAAACTACTGGATAGATTTTACTTTGGTTTTATATTTGTACACTTGATCATGTTATTAAAGAAGTTGGTTTAGCTCTTGAACTAACAAATTATTGACCTTTGGATAGTTGTGTATATGAGATTTGATGAGAAAACTGGTCAGGAAGTCAAATTTAAACTTGAATCTAAGTTGGGGTTCTTAAGGTGTAAGTTTCCACAAGTCTTTTTTTTTTTTTAATTTCAAGTTATTGTTTTTAATTAAGGCATTTTAATAGGAAGAAGGAAAGGGAGGTGTCAGATAGAATTGTCTAACTATACATAGAAGAGAGAATCCTGTTTCACTGTTTTCAACCACAATGTAGTCGTTTTGGTTCCAAAACTAATGCAATCCTTTCCTTATATTCTTGATCAAGATGTAGTCCTTCTTCCTTTTTCTTTTTTCCCTGCTCTCATATCCTCCTTCCTTGCTTCTCTCTTTCTCTGGATTTCTTCTAACTTCTACCTTATTTCCTTTGTTGCTGTTGTTGGATTTTCCCAATAATCAAGTTTCGTACCTTGGTGATTATTTTTCATGTTGTTAGATGATTCTATTGTTTTGCTTTGTTCCATGCTTATGTGCATGACTTAAATAGCTGCTGTTGTTGTTGGGTTTCCCCAATAATCAGGTTTAGCTCTTTAGAGGTCATGCTGCAGGTTGTTTTCTAATTTCTTTTGTTTTTTGGAGTGAGGGGAAAAACTGGAATTGGATAATTGGAAATCCATTATCAAGCTTGTTTTCTCGTTTTCAGTATGTTATCTTGCTAGTGGTGTTCTCGTAAATTTTTCTATGTCTATTTGACACAAGATATGTACCTTAATTAGTGGTGCATACAACTTTACCCTTGTAATTCTGTGAAAACTTAATATACGGAAGCAGAGTTATATATCTTTAGCATATTCTCGAGCATTTAATCTTTTCTTTTCTTTTTTCCAAAAAGAATCATTTGAGTGTGTCTATGGGCTGTGGTTTGTGATTGGTCTGTTTGGATATAATCATGTTCAGCTTCAGTTTTTTTTTTTTTTTTTTTTTTTTTTTTTTTTATAGTAATTTTAACTTTTTTTCACTCTTATAACCTCTAATTGTTTGAAGTATTTTTGTTAGGTTTGCAACAAGAAGGCTCATAGTTGTTCAAGGAGATTCTCATATGAATCATATCTAGTGGTTTACAGTGATGTCGAGTCTTTAATTTTAAAGTATTTATAATTGATACATTAGGGAAATTCTGCTTCAACATCCAACAAAATCAAAAGCAACCTTAAAATCCAAACACAAGTAAGCAGAACCTTCTGAGCTTCAACTTTTTTGACTTGGATAGCATATTAACTGCTGCAACCAATACCATCTTTACAACATATTTTCCCCAATAAATTTACAAAAGAAAATAAAAAAATCACATGTGCGATCAAACTAGTAGAATAATAAGAGGAATTGTAGTAATAGAATTATAAAGGAAGACAAAAGCACCCTTCGTTCCTTGTTCCTTTCAAGACGAAGACTCCTTCGTTAACCCCAATTCCGACTGATTCGAATTTTGAGTTCAGAATTAAATAAACTAGAGGAACATGGACGAGCAATTCATACTTAGGGTTCCGCAGTCTGTGGCTGAGCAAATAGAACGTCTTCTCAACGAAAACTCTTCTTCCTCTGATGACAAGTCATTGGACCTCTCTTTTTCCGGTAACAAATTTTCTTTTCCTTTTCTTGAAATCCTTACACACACACACACACACACTAAAGTTTCAATTTTGGGGATTTAATCACGTGGTTGAATGAGTTTGCAGAGGATGGAAGGACGGGTAGTTTTGTGATTGGAAACAATAGTTTTCCCGCATCTCTTTTGGATCTTCCTTGTGTTGTTGAATCCTACAAGACTTATGATGACAGCGTCTTAATCAAGTCTGCAGATGTCGCTCAGGTATACTAATACGCCAACATTTGATATTAAAACCTTCTAAGTTCTAATGCCGGATTAGTTTCTGTTTAAGGCTAAGGCATTTTATGTCAAATATTTGTATTTGGATTATAATTAACAGATTAGTTTTAGTTTTAGATGTTGACGTTTCTTTTAAAGGCATTTTAGGTCAACAATTATTGGGGTTTTCACAGATGATTATGGTTCGAGAATTGGGGGATGCTGCCCCGGATGCAGTTGAGTACAGGCATGGTCTCACCCCTCCTATGAGGGACGCTAGAAAGCGAAGATTTCGCAGGGAGCCTGATCTTAATGTACCATCCATGCCTGCCTTGTTATCTTTATTTCTTTCTTTGTTTCTTGAATTGCCTATCACTTTGGTACTGTTTTTTGTGAGTTTTCTCATTATCTGTATTCTGTATGTATAGGATTGTATTGGCTACAATTAAATTTTTTTCATCCGTTTCCCTCCTACTAGAACTAGTCTGTATTTGTCTAATTGTTGAAATTTCCTTCATTTTGCAGCCTGAGCTTGTGCGACGAGTTGAAGAAGATTTGCTTAATATCACAGCTGCTGGTACCACTGAAACAATCGATATCCTTTTACATTCACATTCACATTCAGTGTACATATTATTATGTCTTCTTATCCTGTCCCATTCAAAAGTTTCATACTTGTTAAGTTTCTGAGCCAAGAATGTTAAGGCATTAAAAAAGTGTGAATGGAAATTGCTTTGATCATAAGATGCATAGAGATTTTTGAAAATAGGCGCTGATAGTATTCCTTAAAGAAGGTTCTTACACGTTGAACCAACAGAACAAGAGAAAGACGGAATTGCCAATGCCCGTAATGCAAATAAGAAACCTACACCAGCCCCAGTTCCAAAACCTGACATTCCACAGGCTGGTACAAATGTTGGGGAGCCTGACAGAAGTGATTCTGATGAATCTGATGAAACCTCTTCTTGAGGTCAAGATATGTAAAATCTTGTACCCTATTGACCCTTTTTATTTTAGCGTTTTCTCATGTTATCAGTAGAAGCATTATATTTGAGCACCTTATCTTTGCCTTGCCAAGATCATGTTGTCATTTACAATACCGCAATTATTAGTTGCAGCAGGCATTATGGATTTGGTTGTAGCTATAAACATATGTATATTTAATCTCTACATTACCCATTTATGAGAGTATAAAAAGCTCATTGCGGGCAAATCAAATATCTTAAATAACTTTTGCTTACAATTTGGGTGTCAAAATCAGGGAAAAGTTGTCTAGAAATTGAGGATGCTATACGTAATATGTATGCTTTTGTACAGTAAATTTAGACAAGTGAGACTGATTTCAGTTGCCTTTATTCTAGGAAAAATGTTGTAATTGAGGATGGCTGTTTCAAGATTCTTGATTTTGTCCACATTTATTATGCATTCTTTTCCTTTTGTTTTGTTTGAAATTGTTTTTTTGTTGGCTTATAAACTTTTATGGTTTAACATGCAGAATCCCATAAAAATGATAGCAGTGCCAGAGGCATACACAGATTTTAGGATTGGTGAAAAAAAGAAGTGTTCGAAGGTGTTGCTTTAGAATTCCGGCAAAAATGAAGATGATGAATACCAATATGCGTCACCATTCTCGTTGAGGACAAACTTTGTGCCATCTGTTGACTGCTCCTCTTGGTCAATCTTTGGCAACCAAGAAGACCTGTTACACCCAATTTTAGAACATCTTGCTATAAACCTTTCTATCCTGTTTTCAGAAAGACGAGATTATTTTGTTTTGGTAAAACGACAGTTCTTCATTTGCGTTGTTTTCTTCAGAGAAAAAAAACGACATTTTCTTTTTTGTTTTTAACTTCCTCTTCTTCCCGTGGCGAAAACTAGAAATTGTCGGTTTCCACAGCCAAACTCCTATCTGTTAAGACTTTAACATACGATCTAAATATTCAATAACATTATGAAGCATGCAAGATCAAAAGCGAAAACGTGTTTATCGAGTTGCCGCCGGCCATTGAATTTTATTGTGGAGTTCGAACTTCTGCTACGTTTGGTTCCACCGGTTGCAGTGCTTGCTGCCTTCCTCTTTGGTTCACCGAGTTTCGGACCTTCTCAACTCTCTCGATCCCAAAAATGGTGGTGTATAGAACTGATATGAGATAGATGATCCCACAAATGATGGTGGATAGAACTGATATGAGATAGATGAGCTAAAGGACCTTAAAACTAATTCTCTTTATATACTATGTCCATCACATAGTATCCAGCCAAAAACGTATTCGGCTAAATCATGAATAATGGGCCACTCAATGATATTAGTGCGCAAAGCACTCTTAATTAATAGTGTTTTAATATAAGTGCATAAAACACTTATTAGTGCACGGGCACTTGCATTCTTCTATTTGGCTCATAAATTCAATTATTTCTACAACAAGAAGCAAAATACTTGAATCATGGCTATAATTTTTTTAATCGTCCAAACATAATGATGTTTCTTAAAATAAATAAATGTGTACATAAAAGAAACATGAGAAAATATCACAACTGAAATAGAGTTTTATTAATTAATGATATTGGTTTATACAACAAAATTTATACCAAGGAATGAAGTCCTATTCTTTCTATATGATCCTTGAATCTGAATGATGGCATACCTTTTGTCAAAGGATCAAAATCATTAGTTCAGTGTTAACGTATTCAATGATCACTGTTTTATCTTTAACACGGTCTTTTATGGCTAAATACTTAATGTCGATGTGCTTGCTTTGACTACCATTTTTGTTGTTTTTAGCTATAAAAACTGCAGTTGAATTATCACAATATATATCCTCAATGGCCTAAAATAGAATCCATAATTTTAACACACATAAATAAAACTCTCCATCCATACACCATGCGGGTTGTCTCAAAACAAGATACAAACTCAGCTTTCATAATGGAAGTAGCAATCAGATTCTGCTTTGCGCTTCTTCAAGATACAACTCAATTGGCAAACATAAAAAATGTATCCATATGTTGACTTCTATGAATCAACACAACCAGCGAAGTTTGAATCTAAGTTGCTAATTACCTCTAGAATTTCAATTCGTCTATACTTAAGCATGTAATCTTTGGTTCTCTAAAGGTACCTCATTACTTTCTTTGCAGTTTTTAAGTGGTCTATACCTAGATTACTCTGATATCTTCCTAACATTCTGACATTAAATGCAATATTAGACTTTATGCAGACCTGAACATACATTAAGCTTCCAACAGCTGAAGCATGTAGAATGTTTTTCATTTGTTCCCTTTCAAAATCATTTTTGGGGCACCGTTTCAAATAAAACTTATCACCCTTCACAATGGGAGCTATACTTAGTGTACAATCTTTCATCCGAAATCTCTCTAAAACCTTGTTGATATAGGTTTCTTAAAACAAACCTAAAATACTTGTAAATCTGTCTCTATGGATTTTTATGCCAATGACATAAGATGCATCATCCATATCCTTCATATCAAAGTTTTTAGAGAGAAATCACGTCATGTAGCAAATCCTTATCATTGGTTGCAAGTAAAATATCATCCACATATAGAATAAGAAAACAAATTTTGCTCCCACTGATCTTCTGGTATATACGTTGATCCATAATGTTTTCTACATATTCAAATGAAGAGATAACATCATGAAATTTTAAATACCATTGATAGGAGGCTTGTTTCAATCCATATATGGATTTCTTAAGCTTGCACACCAAATGCTCACCATCACTAAAGGAAAACGATTATAATTGTTTCATATAAACCTCTTCCTCTAGAATGTCTATTGAGAAAAGTAGTTTTCACATCTATTTGTTACAGCTCTAAGTCAAAATGTGCAAATAATGTCATAATAACACGAAAAGAATCCTTCTTAGATATAGGAGAAAAGGTCTTCTTGTAGTCGATTCCTTTTATTTGAGTGAATCCTTAGCTACGAGTCTTGCTTTATATCTTTCAACGTTGCTCCATGAGTCTTTTTTTGTCTTAAAGACCCATTTCCACCTTATGGCTTTTGTATTATTGGGCAACTCAATAGGATTTTGGACTCTATTAGATGCTATAGAATTCATCTCATCGTTCATGGCATCAAACCTCAAATTTTATTCTTTATAGCTTATGGCTTATGAAAACATTTTAGAATCACTTTCGGCTCCAATGTTGTAGTTAGACTCTTGTAGTTATACAACATAATCACTAGAAATTGTCGACTTCTTTATTCTAGTAGATCTTCTTAATGTTGCATCAACATTTTCCAAAGGAACGTGTTGTTTAACTGGTTGCTCAACAATTTCTAGCATTTTATGAACAACTTGATCTACTATATTATTACGAGCAATTTGTGGATCTTCAATGATCGGTTGTTCAACACTCGTTTGAACTTGAGGAGTGTTGTGAGGAACAATCAACTTGTCACTTGAGTAGGAAGGACGAGCATCAAAATGGTCCTTCTCAGAAACAATGTTCTGGGATTGATCACTCCCATTGATCATGTCATTCATAAAAAACTTTGCATTTCTTGATTCCATAATCTTAGTGCTGTGAGATGAATAATAGAATTTGTATCCTTTAGACCTTTTGACATATCCAATAAAATACCCACTAATGGTCTTTGGATTTAGTTTCTTTTCTTATAGATCATAAACTCTTACTTCAGATGGAAATCCCCAACTACGTATATGTCGCAAACATAGTTTCTGACTTTTCTATAATTCAAATAGCATCTTTCAAACAACTTTAGTTGAAACTCGGTTTATTATATACACAACCGTTTTAAGAGCTTCAGTCCACAAAGATTCCAAAAGTTTGGAGTGACTACGCATGCTCCGTACCATGTCCATTAATGTTCGATTCTTTCTTTCTACCACACTATTTTAGTTTGGAGAACCAGACATGATATATTAGATAATTATCCTATGCTCTTGAAGAAACTTAGCAAATGGACTAGATGCTTGTCCATTCTAAGTGTATCTACCATATACACTGTTAGCAAATGGACTAGGTGCAATTAGGATAAAGAAATGTACTTGTAGAAACCTCTCGGATGTACGATAATTAGAACACTGTTTGTGATGTGTACACGTCAAAAATATGCAAGTATGATTCCATATATGTATATTTTTTAAAAAAATTTATCTTCCACACTTGGCATGAAATGTCTATATAAGTTTTACGTTTAAAAAAAAACCTAAAATTTGAGGAACCTATATTTTTTTAAAGATTTATCTTCCAAGGATAGAATTATATTTAACTTCTTCACAATGTAAAATTCCTGTCAACATGATTAATGAAAGAAGAATGGATAATCTATAACACAACTCAAATAATCGTTGTAAAGATCTAAACTATTACATTAATGGAGGCGGGGGCTTCAAGAATGAAAGGAACAATAGAAAAAACTGACTTGCTTGCAGTCATTGAATCAAACTGCAATGAAAATCCATTTGCACAAAACAAATTCGGCAAGATACAAAAAAACATTGGCAAAGATTTCTAGGTTTGTCTAAGCAATGGCCTTAACATCAAATAACTTAATACAGCTCAACTATGATTACATTTGAAGAAAGAATGTTTTGTTGATGTTTAAATTATTAAATTAGCTTAATCCAATGTTACATGATATAAATAATACAGAATCATCTTCTCAATGGAGTGGAGGAATGCTAAGGGATCCAAAGTGAAGCACTCTTGGTAAAATCTGTAAGAAGTTACACGAGAGGATGTTAGGACAAGAACATAACACTGTTTCCTTAGTTTTAGGAGCAACCAATCTGCTTGCTTGCTGCACAAGAAATTTTACCTCTCCAAGTCGAGCGTTGATTTTCAAAGGCACAATATCATCAGCACGTGTTTCGCCGACATTTACAATCGCAGTGGCAGCCCCCACCTCATGCGCAGCCCTGCAATAGCATAAACAGCCCAAGACTTGAAAAATTTTCAGAAAAAAAGAAATTGGGCTCCCGTCTTCGCTTATAATCGTTCATCCTTCTAGCTAAACAAGATAATCTTTGTTAAGTTGAAACTACATTATCTCAACGAAAAGTGTTTCATCCGATATTGCTCTCTCTCAATCAGATGACTTTTTTTTTTCTATTTTATTTTATTACTTTCCTAGAGGTAGAAGAGTAAAACTTTGAAGCATGAGCAAACAGCCTACAAGTTATAATACTGAAAAGTAAAAAATCCATCTCCCCCAGCTTCACGTTTTGACTAAATAAATATGTTTTGATTTAAAATGAATCTCCTCAAATATTATACAGCTTAGTGGCAACACTTCAAAAGTTGCGACGACTCATATAACAAGCACATGCAAAAGAGACGTATATATAACTAAACCGTTTTAATACACTAACAAGGACAATCTCTGCACTATGAAAACACAATTATTTTGGCAAATTCAATAGATGACAAGTGAATTCATACCCTAAAATGAAAGAGAAAAAAGAAAAGAGAGATGCACCTGACAAGCCGATAAGCAGACATGGTCATAACAGATGAACCAAGTACAAGAAAAGCATCACATTCCTTTGCAGCCACAATTGACATATCCGCTCTCTCCTTCGGGACATTATCACCAAAGAAAACGACCTTCAAAGTCATCAATCACAGAAAGGCTATCTCAGCAATAAAATCTTTATAAACCGTTGCGCATAAAAAGCAAAGCAATAACACAATTTCAGGCTAGTTATGCAGGAAGGAGGGAAAATGGTAAACGGATACTAAATACTAACAACAACAATATATAAAATCTTACAAACCCTTGTGCATAAAAAGCAAAGCAAGAACACAATGCCGGGCTAACTATGCAGGAACGAGGGAAAATGGTAATGAACACTAAATACTAATAACAACAATATTTCTTTTTTCTTTTAGGGATCTGGTCAGTTTTTAGTATCGTATCAACTAACAAGTTTTGTTCAGGTAGTAAGGAATATCAACAGCACCAGGAATTATAATAATCGGAAAATGTACAGCTTTTGAGGCATGATGCCTTACATCAGGTTTAAGCACTCCATTGCACTTTTGGCAAGTGGGTATGTGAAAATCTTCTTCCCAAAATTTTTCATCTATCTCAACATCGCCATCGGGCCTTTGTTTCATGCCAAAGCTCTTGTCTGAACCAGGGCTACCACCACACTCCAAACTCTCTATTGCTGCTGCCCACTGCAGTTGAAGAAATAAATTTACCTACTCATCAGGCATCTATTGCAATTAAAATATTCAAAATGCCAAAAACGATGTGCCCAGCATAATTTACAATTTTTATCAGCCAAATGTTTAAAAGGAAAATATGGCTAATAAAACGAAAGAAGAATGTACACAACAAACAAAACAAGACTAAAGGACAATAGGACACATAGAGTTATGAAATTTAAAATACGTCCAAAAATGATGAGACTAAAGGACAACTAGCTATTCTGTAAGGTTCTAATGAATGTGATACACAGCATTTGAAGGCACAAAACAAGATAGCCATTCACATGGCACGTGATGAAAAGCTCATTTCAAACTATAACTACCGTTTTCTGTTCAATGGAAAGCATCTAGAAACCGCAAAATAATTTCATTAACTACAACTAAATTCTGCAATATTAATTTTCAGATATTCTCGAAAAAGCTATATTTTTTGCGTCTCTTTGTGCTTCAACTGAAAAAGAGTTCAAAGGAATTCCTTTTTCTTTGATTGTTTTAAGTTGTTGGATGTAATTCACTGATATTTTTTTCGTTTTTTCATGTTAGCTGCTTCTCTTTGATGTTTTCCTGTTTTTCTTTCTTCTGAGGATATCTCATCCTCTTTACTTGTAATTGATTAATTTATCAATGAAAAGGTTTTTTCTTATCAAAACAAAAATAAAATGGTGATTCTGCAATATTCTAGAATTTTTTTTGGGGTGATTGTGCAATATTGTTGTTTACTGTCCTCAGGGTACTACTCAAAGCCCCAGACCAGCCTCCAAGTTCTACTCTATTCTTGTTTCGATGTAAAACAAAACTGTTAGCCTTTCCGCTATATACGCTACCCAGATTCAGAACATTGTAATATTTCTGCATTTAAACTGCAATATCTTTGCAGATCCTACGAAACGAAGTTCATGAGGAAAAATCAAGGCCGTTGTTCAAGTACAAATACAATGACCTAAACAGCTATTTTCATTGAAGGAAAAAAACTGATGAATAGAGGCCAACCTTTGGATTAAGGGCCTTTACTTGGTCCTGAAAGAGATCTCGACTAAAAGAAAAACCACAATCCAAACAAACAACAGAATAGACAGTGCCATGCAATTCAAGTGGGTTGCTACCAGCACGGTGATGCAGCCTGAAACAAGACAGTGAGAAATTGGACTCATTAGAGTTTATTTGCACATCTTCATATTTCCCAATGAATGCTAAAGGATAGATACTTGCTAATCACCTGTCAACATTCTGTGTAACCATAAAGTTAATCCGACCGGATTTTTCAAGAGATGCTAAAGCAATATGAGCAGCACTGGGCTGCGCTGCAGTAAATCGTCTCCAGCCCGCATAACTTCTTGCCCAATATCGCCTGCGAGCTCGAATGGAACGGAGAAACTCCTGTCCAATGAATCAGGCAAGAGAAGAACCTTGAAGTAAGATTTTAACATTGTAATAGAATCGTGTAAAGAAATCTATTTGTGAACATGAAGAGAATTTCTTTCTTATCCAAATTCAAAAAATATTTATCTTCTTACAGAATTTTGATGGGAGGAACTCTAGAACTTTGGGATCTCATTTCATTACAGACGGCCTTGCACTTCCTTATATTTTGGGAAATGCATAAGAAAAATGGCATAAACTCGCAAGTATTATTATTAGCATAAACCAGTGATAATAATCTTCTTCAACTACTTAGCCCAAACATACCAAAAGCATAGAGAATTATCAAAATCTTACATTATATTATTTTATTCAACAAAAGTAGCATCTCTTTTTTCCCTTATTGAGAAGTTCATGTCTAGTCTCTACCCCTTTGATCTCACTCTCTCCACAAACCCTGAACATTTTCATGTGTCACTGCTCTAAATTTAAACAGAAGGGTTTATTTGAGCTGGATACATAGTACATGCCTTCAGTTCACCTGATGAGTAATTGGTTTGAAGCCAGAACTATAAGCTCCATTTGGACTGCATATTTAAAAACAGTAAATAACATAGTAAATAGACTGAATCGACAAATTTTGGGGTACAATTAAGATCAAATAAGAGCATAAAGATTCTCTTTGGAAATATTTTCACCAACTTTAAAAAAAGGGCTAAAATTGGATTCGGGGTCTTGTTGAGCAGGATTTCATTGCGTGATAAAAATGGGAATCATTTCTTCTTTTGCAGTTATATTAGAATGAAAGAATAAAAGTTGGAACTAAAAGCAAATGACTATCACTCAGTTAGTAGTTTGATAAAACATTTCATGTACCAAAGGTCCTCAAATGCTACACAATCAAGCTTCCTTATAGATGAGAGCTCCTTAATCTATTAGGAAGCAACATTAAAAAACCCCAACCGGAGAAAAAGTCAAACAATATATACAAATAACCTTAGTTGATAGGATAATCCCAAATCCAAAATTTTGATAAGGGATTTAGTCCTTAAATTAATTTAAGGGGCTAGAATAATCCTTGAAATTTTAACATTGTGACCATTTGGTTCTTGAATTAATTTAATAGGCTAAAAAAGCCTCTGAACTTTTAGCATTGTGACAATATGATCCTGAAATTAATTTAGCAGGCTAAAATAGTGATAGTAGACGTAGTGGCACTATGACAGCATAGTACTGCAGTAAGGCTAGTCGGGTGAGGTAAGGCAGCTACAAAGTGGTTTTGTTGCAAAGAGGGTGCAACAAAAGGGTGGCACAAGGTCGGTGCTGCGGAGAGGAGTGCTGTAGGATGAAGGCCGTTGTGATATTTCCATTCAAATTTTAACAGTGACTAATAGATAGGACTGCTTTTGCCACTAAAATTAATTCAGGGACTATTTCAACCTATTAAATTAGTTCAATGACCAAATTGTCATAATATTAAAAGTTCAAGGGCTATTTTTGCCTATTAAATTAATTCAAGGACCGAATTGTCACATTGTTAAAAGTTCATAGACCATTAGAGCTATTAACCCTTTTGATAAATAGGTGGTCACAAATCAGTCGGATATAATAACCTTCTATAATCAGGAATTCCACATTCTGTGCTTATTCCAGCCCCAGTCAACACCACGAGTTTCTTACTGCAAAGCAGGAAAATAAGTTAGGAAATAACTCATTCTTATATTTAACTTTAATTTTTTCATTATGGTCTTATTAAAATATAAAATAATTAATTGATTAATTAACACATCAATCCAAGAAACTCCATGAGACCTGTTAAAAAAACGACTACACAGTCTCTATTGTTCATTCTATATGCAATATTGATAATGATAACTAGAGCCGCAAAAGATAAATGGGGAATATCAAAGGATGACCTTTGATCAAAAAATTGATACAGCAGTTCAACAGCTCGCAGGCTAGGAGGTTCTGCAGCAGGAACCAACTTCTTCTGCCTCAAAATGTTTGAAGCTACATTTTCCTCTTGTCGAGATGAGTTTCCCGGGACCGAAATTCGACACGATGTTTGAACTGACTTCAAAAATCCCTGGAAGGGAAAGACTCTTCTTCCAGCAATCAAAGCACTCCAATGTCTGCCAATCTGTAAATTCAAACTTTCATATCATCCTTGAACGAAACTGAAAAAGGGACATTTTCTTTTACATCCTTGAATGTTATTTGCATATTTAAGTTCAACCATTGTCCCATTTCATATTCACAAATTGCATTGCAATTGTTAGTCTTAAGAGGAAACATGTGACACTGGTACAGAAAAAGGTTACCCAAAAATGAGTACAGGTCAGTCAAATCATTCAAGTGACTTAATATTTAGCTAAAAATTTGCAAAAAAAAAAAAAGAATAAAAAAAGTATTGATTTACACTAAGCAAAGTGAAAGTTAAGAATTTGATACCAAGGGACCACATTCATTCACTACATACCAAATTAATAATAATATAAGGGCAAAAAAACAATTTTACTAGGTTTGTGCACGAAAAAGAAACTTAAATAATAAAAATCAGGCTTTGGGGACTCAAACTGCGGAATGAAAAGCTAGGGTTAAAGGAATCAGAAAATCCCAGTCGTCATAACGCACAGCATATACATAATGCGTATACAATAAATTCCAAAGCTTGTTCCTTTTCATCAAAAATATCAAAAAAAAAAAAAAAAAACTACATGGAGGATCAAAATGATACCCAATTATGGGAAAACTAAAATGAATTATAGCTGGGCATCGAAAATGAAATAATAACCGAGTCAGAAAACATACAGAAGAAGAAGACTGGAATTTGCCAGTAAGGATCGGCATCCGCATCTCTGTTAGGGTGAGTTTGCAGGTGCAGCTTGTAAAAGGGTCGCTAATTTGAAGCATTTTATTTTCTCTTCTGCAATATTTATTTATTTTAAAAAAAAAAAATTTGGGCTCGACAGTGGCCTTCCTTTGTTCCACGCTTCCACCTCCTTCACCATCCAGTCCACACAGACTACAAATATGGCGGCCTTTCGCATTGTATTGTGTTGCAATTGAGGGGCCCACGTGCAAGCCGACTGTTTAATATGTTTTGCCGCCCAATCAAAGCATTAGTTTGGCATTGTTATCTTGTGCTGTGTCGTTGTTTTTATTGTGTTGTGTTTTTTGTTTTTTATTTATTGTACTATTGACTAAAAATAAGTTGACATTTGTTTAATTATTTTTAGAATTATTTTCATAAATACCTTTTACGTATTATATTTCACTTTTCCTTAATTTTGTAAACCAATTAAAATGCCTCTGTTCATGCAATTTTGCTTATAAACTTACCATTTTAATCAACAATTTTAACTATTATATCAAACACTCTTTTAATATTTCACTTACATGGTATCTCATTAAATATTAAAAAAATATATTAAGATTTTAATTAAATATATAAAAAAATTAATGTTAAAAAATAATAAAAATTTTGCTCTAATTTTTTTCTTCCCTCACATTTTCATCCCTCGTATCTCGCTCTACAGTAAATTAGACAAGAAAACTGCCTAGACCCCAATCCCTCGCCCTCACCTCGTGACGGCCACCGTAGCCAACCACCAACGCGCTTCCCAGTCGCTCGACGCATCCTCGCCCCAGTTAGCCGCTCACTGCCCCTCCCTTATCGCCTACCCAGATCAAGATTGTGAGAGAAAGAGAGAGAGAGAGAGAGAGAGAGAAAGAGCAGGGTCGCGAGGCAGTGGAGAAGGTTGTGTGATGGCGAGGCTTTGATTCGCGACCACGGCGGCATCGCGTGATTAGGTGAGGGAAGGGGGTCACGTGGAGGGATGGTGGTGCAAGGCCGAGGGTTGCCAAGGAACGGGGTTTTGTTGGGATTTTTTGTCTAAAATTTGCACATATAGTAGAGAGAGATAGAGAGGAGGGACAGAGTGTATGGTGAAGAGGAGAGAGTGAAAAAAGAGAATGAAGAGTTAGTTTGGTTGAGTATTTGAATAGAGTGTTTAAACAAAGATTAAAATTTTTATAAAAAAAATAATGTAGTAAAATAATTCAAACCGTAATTCAAATCATGAAATAAACGGGTTTAAAATATTTTTTATTATTTTTAATATTCAATAATTTTTATATATTTAATTAGAATTTAATATATTTTTAATTTTTAAATAAGATATTACGTCAGCAAAACAGTTAAGTTTATAGGTGAAATTAGAGGGAGTGACCTGCTGTCTAGAGGTTGGTAGGGGGGATAGGTCTTATTTCCACACAGATGGAGTTTTCTCCTCAATTCTACTGTGATATTTAAGTCCCTGTTTTGGTATGACGGATTGGGTAGAATTATGAGCCATGATTAGATTTCAGAGGATTACGTTCACTCTTGTCTAGTGTTTGGTATATTATTAAATTGGACTACTTTTGTTCAGTAATTACTAAAATTAATCTTTACTAATCTTGATGGGCGGAGGTATTGAATGCTAGACAGGATTGAACCATTACAAGTCTCGACGAGCGGCAACAAATCTCGGCAGACAGTGGCAAAGCTCTATGGTCTAGTTGGGTGAGACCGACGAGGATGGATTAGGTGATAGGGGGTAGGATGTGATATAGAGCCGGCAATTTCAGACAAGGCACGATGACACGATACAAAAACGACATGATATAAACGTGTTTGAATCGCACGTATATTAATTGGGCCATAAATGGATTGGCATAAATAAATGTGTTTGATTTATGCTATAGCATATTTAACACGTTTAATTAAACATACAGTAAACACGCACATTAATTAAAAAAATTTTGGATTTTGTAGGTGCAGGAATTCAATCCTTGCACTTAAAAGGGTGTGTTATTACTCTTACCATCACCACACTAAATAAGCATTTGGTGTCAAAAGACAGCCTTTTTTATTTATTATGGTTTTGTTTTACCTCCCAAAAGTGAAAGCAAATATGAATTCTTTCTCAAATCCACCCTATATAACAACTTAGTTTGTTGTGCCGCCTGTGCGTTACCAATAAAGCCGCATCCCACATGGCTTTAAAATGGTTCTCCAGAGAAAAAATTCAGTTTAAAATATTTAATAATTAAATATTACTATATTTTTTACACTAATATTTTTTGTAGAAGATACCTCTATAAGACACGTAAGATACTTGTAGGATACCTGAAAAATTAAAATGAAATTTTAAAAAAATTATATAGTAAAAAATTATAAAATTTATATAGTAAAAAAATAAATAGTAAGTTTTGTTTTTAATCGTGCTATAATCATGTCAACGCATCTCAGTACGTTTAATAAACGTGTTAATCGTGTCGTGTCATGTTATGCGTGTTATAGGCATGTCGTGTTTGTATTTACATTTTAGTCACATTTATTAATCGTGTCGTGTTCGTGTTTAGTGTAATCGTGTTGTGTTGTAATCGTGTTGACACGAACACGGCATGCAACACGACTTTGCCAGCCCTAATGTAACAAGACTAAGTAGTAAAACCATTACAATCCGATGCAAGCGATTAATAATCCTATGGCTTTTTGGGAAAAGTAATCCCACAAAGTTGGGCAGTTTTTGGCTCATCGGATTATTAATCCGGTCAAATGTTGTCACCCAACACAAAACTAGGATTATTTATCCTATTCCTAATCTTAATACAGAATGCCAAACATACTTTAACTTTAAAATTGTCCCATATTAGTCTTTAATCTATTACTTTATTTCGTTTTTAATCCCTCTTTTAACTACTTTGTGTTGCTTTAGTCCCTAAGATTTTTTATTTTGCTTTCCTTAGACTAAGCATGCATGGTGATGCAGCGATATATTTTTATTAGTGAGGGTACTATGTCAAAAATTACTAATAGTTTCTATTACATACAACTATAGTCATATGTTTTTTTAGATGGAAATATATGTTTTGATTGTTGAGTGAGAGTACAAATTATAATTTTTCTTAAAAAAAAAAAAGAAAAGATACAATGATATATTTTAAATTTTTAATGGAAGTACAATTATAATTTTTTGTATTATTAAACAAGAGTGCAACCAAACATTTTAAAAAATTTTGAGGCAAAAAATTAACACTTCAAAGGTGGGGTAAGTGACGTTTTCTCTGAGATTTTTTATTCTAAAAGTATTCATTTTTTCAATTAAACTGTCATTTTTACAGCATTAAAATTTTTATTTAAAAAGTAATTTTATACTTTTTAATTTTTAAACATTGCTAATTAAACTATCATTTTAGTCCTACTAAAATATTCTGATTTACAACTTCATGAATAATTTTTTCTAAAATTTTCAGTTGCCTCCGCTTGTTAATATAAATTTTTAAGTATAATCTTATTTCTGATTGTTTCGGTTAAAAACTTAAGTATAGCACAATATATTACAGATATATGAATCTTTTCGGGTCTAAATTTTAATAACTCAATTAAACCTACGTGATATACTTGGAGCAAAATGGTAATGGCATGCGTTGAAAAGATGAAACAAAATAGGTGTTTGCAACTCCAGTTTCAACTTATCAGTTACTTTTGTAAACAAAATAAATTCTTAACAACTACAATAAAAAGTAAAAAAAAAAAATTGCTTTAATACAAAACTTTTACATGCTATAGTTCTTAAACTTAAAACTACAATATAACTAAAATTTTAAATATTTTAAATAGAAAAAAGAGTTAAAACGGTGCCATCTGAAATCGACACAATTCTCGTTGAAATAAATACGTAAACATTATTATTTCCCCGCGAAATTAATGATAGACAAATATGCATCTTTTTGTTAATCTGAAGCAACATTAGTTTCTTTTTTTTTTTTTTCACGACTTACTCGTCGCTTTCTTTTTTTTAATTTTTTATTGCTCCTTAACATTCACTGCATGAATTACCGGTCTTGACCTTTGAACTCTTCGTTGACAAAATACCGAGAAAATAAAATATCTGAATTTCGTCTGGGACAGATTAATAATTTTAATCTGGTTAGTCTTTATGCTAGAGAGATTATAATATTTCTGATCATACAGAGAGACCTTTATAACCAAAGAGATACATTTACATGTAAATAGTTGCATACGTTAATATAAATATAATGGTTTTTGAAATGGTACCCTTATCATTTCATTTAATCTCCAGAATTTACATGCTTTATATCTCGTTTCAGAACACTATATTGTTGGTAGATTTTGTGTATGTGTGTTTGTTGTATTTTAAGAGTAATTTGCCACAAAAACTCCTTAGCAAACTTGAATAAGTGAGAGCAAATAAAACCTTCCAGGAAAGTGTTTTATATATGCCTCAAATGCACTCCCGTTTTCTAGAAATCCTTAGCCTCCATTCTCTCTAAACACTCAAATTCTCCAACAACTTATACCACATGGATTGCTTTGTTACTCCTCTTTTGTTATGATCCTTATTATTTTAGCCCTTAATCTTTTAAGTAGGAATAGCACTTGTGTTAGGGACTAAATGGTACAACTTGCGTAAAGTTTAAGGATTAAGCACGAATTCTTGAAAGTTGAGGGTTAGCAAACCAAAAGATAGATCAAATATATTACCATTTGTTTTGGAGAATAATTTGCATGAATATTTCCAATCATTCATCCCTAGTGTTGCTGCAGATGAAAAGTATTAAGAGTTACAAATCGCTTTTTTTCTTATTCCTCATATTAGCATCCTTTTTGGTTGCATATTCAGGTAAATTCACCAGCCAAACCTCCATTTTTCATTTTTTCAAGATTTTTTTTTTAGTTCTTTTCAAGTTGATATCGTATTAATCACCTCTACATTTAATTTCTCGTTTAAAAACCATTTTCAGTTTTTTTTTTTTTTTTAAGGATTGTTCAGCTTATTTTTTGGGATGATTATTTCCCCTTTTTTTCCCATTGTTTTGTAAGCCATTGGTTTTTTTTTTTCCCCCTAGATATTGCATCACTCTTCCCTTTTAATCGTTAATGAAAGACTGGTAGCAATATCATACTTGACATGAATTGTTTCCCCTTGGTTAAAGCATATCTTGCATAAATTCTCAAAAAAAAAAAAAAAAAGGCCAAGAAAAGAGACAAAATCATTTATATCATGAGTTTTTGTTTCTTCATATTGTGTTTCCCTTTTCTTTTTTTTCCTTCTTTTTCCCATTATTTTCACTAAAATGTCATGTATGAATATCATTTTTAATTATACATAGTACAAGTTGCATTAATTAGAATAGAAGTGTTGCAGTTTATTTTCAACATTCAATTTCCTATTCTTTCTTTTTTTTCATGTGTTTTTCCCTAAATAAAATGAAACATTCACAGTAAGGGAGAAATTACAATCCCAACTCATTCGAGAAGCTGAAGCATCGAAAAATTCTTAGATTATATATGGCAATCTAATATTTGTTTTTTTTTTTTCATATGATTTTGCTTTTAATATTTGATTTTCTTTATTTTTTTTTTCTCGCGGAATATTGGAGTAGAGTTCCTTTAAAAAATGGGCAACCATGTACAGCTAATAGACCATGTCCTATAAAATGTAAGAGAATGTTTCCGTCGTCAATTAGAGGAGTTCGCTCAAAAAAGGATGGGGACCAAAAAGGGCAAATGCTGCTGCTACATGCCTCAGTAATATATTAATGGGTTCTCGGTACTAATGGCTCGTAACTTTAAGGTCTCTTTTATTTTATTTTTTAAACTTTAAAAATCATCGCTTTAACCTTTAAATTTTTAAGATGTCTCATTTTACTTCTTAAAGTTTTAAAATCATAATTTTGCCCCTACACCTTCAAAGCTCCTGAATTTGTCTATGAAATTTTTGATTTTCTATTTAAATAGACAAGACTAAGCCCATGTGATTTACACAAGGATCATTTATGAAGGCAAAAATAAGATTTTATCACTCTTAAGTTTTATTTCGTGTTTACATTCTCACTTGACGCCTTTGTTTTTTTATCTGAACTTCCTTTTAAAAATGATTTGCTTATATATTTCTTCTTATTTTTAACGCATAACTTATTTAATAAGTCGATATTATTTACCGATATCTAAATTTAAATACTAAAGAGGATGAGTTATGCATTAAATATGAGGAGATATTCGTAAACAATAATAGAGAAGAAATGTACATATAGACCCTTCTTAAATTAGAACAGATAAAAAAGGTTAAATGAGAATGTAAACATAAAACATTTCTTGAAAGCAAAAATATCATTTTTGCCCTTACAGGTGACCCATGTACGAATCACATGGGCTTAATTTTGTCTAATTAAATGGAATACTGAAAAATGAAACAAAATAAAAAGCTTTAAAAGCTTAATAGCAAAGTAGTGATTTTTAAAATTAAGAGGGGCAAAGTGAAAAATTTTAAAAGTTTAAGGGATAAAAGGGTGATTTTTAAAGTTCAAAGAACAAAGTAAAGAATACTCTAAAGTTTAGAGGCCATTAGTATCAATAATCTTATATTAATTTCGTATTAACGTGTAGCATCACTCCTTTCTACTACCAAATAGCATGTAATCTAAAACTTATTCCTCTCTTGACATTCTTCTATCTATTCCTTTCTAACATTTGGTTACCAAACCAACTACATCCTCAACAAAGAATTTTCGCTTTTCGAAAAGCGCGTTATAACTTATAACGCAAGTCGGATTCCTACTTGTTGAACATCTACGGTGAAGTTATGTTGATAATGAAGATTAACTAGTTTCTAGTCTCATTAATTGACATGGATAATAAGATCATTCTTGTTGACTACATGCTTGTAGTGCAACAGAGAAGGCAAGCAAACAGAGCCACCATCGGCCTGCAAGCCGGTGCAACATTAGTTGGAGTCCCAATTCCGCACATTTGGTCCCAGAAAAACTCCTATACCCTTCTATTTTGTGTTTATTGACTACATGCGACATAGTCAGCAAAACGGTGCGTAAAAGACGACCAATAAGCCTATAACAGAGATGATAATGGAACTCAGAGGTAAAATACTCGAGTCAAACAGAAACAAAAAGGAAAAAAAGGGAAAACAAAACAAAAAATGAAAGTTCACTGAAGCTGCAAAGAAAATTCTGTTTCGGCTCGCTTCAGAATGGCTGTCACTCTATCGAAAAACTCTGGTTCGTTTTCTTTGATATCATCAAGTGTCCTTGATTCGTGTTCATCCGCCTAGATAGAAGAGAATACCAATGTTGGTTAAAAGAATAGAAAAGCATGCCAAGGCGTTATAAATTTTACCGTCATTCATGATGAAAAACTATACAAAGATTTGAACTGACAACCAAATAACGACCGAAAAAGCTTTAGCTAGTATGTCATATGTATCAATCTGAATGCAAAATAAAATGAACTTGCTTCACAAAAACTTATTTTTACTACTCATCCTTCCAAGATTTGATCATTAAGTTGTGGCTTTAAAAGCTCTCTATATGATTTTCATTTAAAAATAATAATATTCTTGGATTTCAATTGACAAGGATAAAGATATACATATATATATATATTACATTGGCTTCTAGACTTTACCTCACTAAATTTTAAAAGAACCAAGTTGGAGACGGATGCTGGTTTTTCCTTATTCCACCTGAAAACAAGGAAAGAAAGAACAAATAAGTTCACTACAAGCACAAATAAGCGTAACGCCTAATCGTTTGACAAATGAGCCAGCCACAATGCTAAGTTCAATCCATTTGAAGTGATTGTGTCTCAGCAAAACAATTCAAGCAATCAAACTCTGAAGTTTTAGCAATGTGTAGGAAGCAATCAAACACAAATCTTGCTTCCAACACAAATCTTTTCCCAAGAAAAAAATAAGGTTCTCGAAGATGATTAGTTTTACGGAAGAAAGACCATGGTCAATAATAAAGGAGCCTAAAGCTTGATGAGGTGAGAAAATCACGGCTTGAAGATAAATAAAGCTGGAAGGCAAAAGCAGTTAGCAGATAACATCGATTAGGGCAATCCTAGTTTGTATTAGTAAAAAATGTGGCAAGTGTCAATTAACACTTGACCATACAAAAAAAGGGTATCTATGGTAAAAGCACCATACCTCACAAGCATCAACTCATTGACAGAACGCCACATTCCACGTCCTACATCTTTTGCAGACGGCTCTCTCGCGCTCCGTCCGTGCCATAACTCTTTGGCGACATACATCACTTCATCAACATCCACCTGCAAGAATACGCGTATATATATATATATATCTACTTTTAAAGTGCGCATAAATATCATTGAAAGAACCACAAAACGAAAAGGTTAGGTTGGAGAGACAATTATTTAAATGTTGTGATATTTTTATTCAAATAATACTGTTACTATCATCAAAGACATTACCGCGTGCGGTGAAAAGTGAACTAACTAGTTTTGTCTAAAACTGAAGAGAACTAAACTAGTTGAGTTCAATTAGTCTAGCAAAGTTCGTATGTGCCTCTAATAACCAACAGAAACGTTTATGAAACCAGGGATGTCGAAACAAAAGATGTTTTAGGCAGTCACATACCTGAACTTGCGTGGCGGTGCCATATATTGACTCTTCATGCTCAATAAGGCGTTGATGAAGAATCCGATAATGATCCAAATCGAGATTTACAACAGGTTCTGTCTGAACTTGCAATCCTGCCAATTGTGTCACAACATAGGATGCCATCACCTGCCCAAAAATTGCAGGAACAGTCCCTAGGACAGGTATGATACGAACCCTAAAACCCGGTACTATCTGAAATGGAGCAATAAAACATTAATATTAATAAACATGCAGCTTTAAAAAAAAAAAGAAAAAAAAAGCATCATATACATTTTAGCTTCGCTTTTGTTGTCTACATTCATGACCTATAAAACAGAAAAAGTTGTCAAAATGTGTTACGGAATCTACTAGCAAGTCATTTATTAACCTGATAATCTGAAGGATTTTCTTCTTCTCCACTTGGTCCCTTGAATGGAAGAAGCTTTGCCTTTGGTTTCTCTAGAGAAAACACAACAGGGATGCCACCCTCAATACCATAATCTCTCTTCAACCGGTGTCTTACCTAAAGTTAAAAATAACGATTTATAGAAACCAATTACGTAAACAAAATTGGTTCACCTTCCTATAAATCATGCATATAATAGAATGTGCAAGCTAGCAAGACTTTCTTCTCAGATAAAAAATGCGTGTTACTAAAGTTCAAACTGTTTTAACAACATTATGCTACTGTAATTAGTGCCTAACTTTGATTCATTATATTATCATTGTAGGGATAGCATGGTATTTCTTTCTAATTTCTCAATTCTATGTTTCTTATATGCTTTGACTTCAAAAACTGCTGGAAGATTTGATCGAGAAAAGAGGAAAGGCTAAAGGTCACTGTGACTGTAACTCCCCAAGCCAAGAGCATCTTATGTTGTGAAGATTGATACAACTATCTGAGTCTTTTTCTTATTGAGTTTTTAATGTAAAGAATCAGTCATTTAACTTTATAATACACACCTAAAGGCAGAACATATGCAGTAAATAGTGATGAATTAATTCCTAATGACAAAATGGAAATAGATAAAAACAGCTAAATAAAAGTATTAACTGAAACATGTGAGAAACATTACAGCTCGAGATAACGGGTCGTTTGTTGATTCCCTTAAGTCAGCAACACGTATTCTTGTTGGGTCAGCTCTGGCGCCAGCTCCAGTTGCCGATAAAACCTTCAAACCTCTACGCACACACGCTGCAAGAAGTGCGACCTATTACATATGACACGTTGCGAATTTTGACAATGAATATAGCAACTATAGGGGGTAAAACAGAAACTAGGAAAGTAAATGAATGCAATCTAACGTAATTATAGACACAGTAATTCCTGACTTTCTTCAAGAACTTTCCCACAAAGGGCCCTGGTATTTATCTCTAGCCCATATAAAACCTCATATTCTATCTCTCTCTAGCTAAAATCCCTTTTCAAATATAGCTCTTTCAAATCACCCAAACTGGTCTCGACTCCCTTCGCAACTCTGCCACAATCTCAATCCTAATATACCAGACATAGAGGTTTCCTCCTCTAATACATATTGAAGATAATCACCCTATCAAGATCTAAAACCAAGCAAACACTTCAAATTTAGCGGGATAAGTCTTCAAAATAAACTGGAAGGGTTTAAAAATGCACAAAAAATGGTTTGATAATCAGACAGTGAAACAAAACTTGCAAGTGAAGGAACCAGAGGATAACAACAACCCAACCCCCTTATTGCCAAGCCGCCCCACCCTTATTTTAATCCCGTTAAGCAAAGAAGTCAGAGCTGCTAACTCTCCAGACATTCACTTCATCTCATCTAAAGAATTAGCTGAAATCTTGCGCAGATTAGTCCCCCAGACATAACCAAATTACATATATTTCTCCAAAGTATAAAAATCATGTAGAAAGAAATCATCCTCTTAAACTATTTTTGCATTGCAAACCATAAGGAAGCCCAAAACACAACTTTATCATAAATAAACAGAAAAAAAGAAAAAACAAAACAAACAAACAATCAGAAGTTTTCAATCTAAGAGTAATCTCAAAGAGAAAATACTCCACAAAATGAAGGTAAATAAGCATTACTCATTTTGCAGTTTTGTGTAACATCAATCAGATACCTATATTTTTTTAACAGGAAAAAAAAAGCCTTTTCATCGATAAATATCTTTTTTTTTTTTTTTTTTTGGCGGTAAGAAACTGGAGACTGAAATTTATTGAAAAGATAAAATGAAAGTTACAATAGAGGACAAGGGGTCCTCAACACAAAAAGGGAAAACAAGAAAAGAACTACATGAAAGAAAACTAACGGGAAGACAATCCCTATCCAGAACGAAAGCAGGAAAAAGACTAATCTACTGTAACAGATTATCCCAACCCCTTTGTAATTCTGAAAACAAGACGGCAGCAAATTCTTTGCTTTGAAATATGCATAAGGCTACCCAATACTTCATTCTATCCCAAACTTCATAAAGCTCTCCCTCTATATCTTCAAATATACGCTTGTTTCTTTCTAATCAAATTGCCAAGGTGATGGACAAGACAGCTACATTCCATAACCAAGCACATTTCTTACCCCTTCCTCTCAAGAAATCTCCCTCCAACAGCTCCATCGATAAATAACCAATTACAAGGAAAGAAGATGAGAAACCCTCAAAGGCAAAAAACAAAAAGAAAAAGGACAAACAAAGCCAAAAACAAGCAATACATAAATTAGGTAAAACTAAATTACAGTCCTCAAAACCATCTATCTTCCAACTACATCCCTCCAATTTAAGACGGTCCGAAGAATGGGATCCCCTGAGACACTTCATCAGTCAAGGCCCATAAGAAGGCTAACAATTTAGCCTTTTCAAAGATAAGATATCTAAAACATCAATCAGATAACTATATAACGTCAGTCTATCAAACAAAAAGCACACATAGAAAGTCAAAAAAACAAGGGAAAACAAAATAATGAAAATTGAAAACATATGAAAGCCTAAAAGGCCATAAACAAAAATGACCCAATATTGGAGATTTGTGATTCCACATTATACTTTTAACAGCTGTCTACTTCAATAAAAAAATAATAAAAAAATGAATGATTATAGAAATCAATCCAAGTTAATGACAAGAAAATGTACCTTTGTATCAATGTTATCAATGCAGTCCAGAACAAAATCCGGCTGACCGGAAAGAATTTCGTCTTCTGTTGATGCATCATATAATACAACTTTCGCTTCTATATGGCACTCGGGAAAAATTGACATGAAGTGCTCTTTGAGGCATTGGGCTTTTGGAATACCAACATCAGATCTTGTTGCAACAGCATGTCGGTTCAGCGAGGAAAGGGACACCTTCTCATATAAACAACAAAGAAAAAAAAAATTGAATACCTCATATGCTCAAATCAGTTTCTGCTAGAGTTTGAATTTTGAAAACCTGTTCTTTAAAGTTTTAGACAAGCAGCTTTGCTCCTTTTTAATATTTAAACAGTCAACCCAATAAATAATAGGAGAAAAATATGCAAAACAAAGATAGCACATCAACTACATCAATGGCAGGCACAACTTAAAAAGATTCTTATTGAAACAACTAATAATAACCGTAATCTTTAACAACGAGAAGTTTGGCATGATGATAGAAACTCAAACATTCCCTGATGTACCATAAAAAGATAGAAACTCAAACATAGAAGTTAAACATTACACGATTTTAAAGCAAAACTGTTGCAGATGGGACAACAACCCAAAAGGGGCTAAGCATGAAATAAATTATGTGCAGCAATGAACATAGGTGATACAATATCTAGTATTAAAATAAAAATAAATAAATAAATAATAAACTGAAACAATAACGTGTCGAACAAGCTTGTCAATATTCTGAAGGTACCTGGTCAAAATCCACAAGGAGAAGCCTGCCAACTCCTGATCGCAAAAGCATAGATGCTGCATGACTTCCCACACCTCCAAGGCCAATGACCACAACATAAGATCCAGTCACTTTCTTTTGAGACTCAAGCCCAAAAAACTGAATATTCCTGAGTATACCAGAAAGACAAAAACACAGAGTGTCAAATAAATATTCTTACAGAGCTGCATATGAATTCACGGCTCCAACTTGAAACTTTCAAAGCATTTTCTCATCACACATCAAGTTAATTTCTTAAATAAGAAAAAATGAGGTACCTCGTTAATTGTTCGGAAACAATCTCATCACTTAACAGGTCGACACCTGTAAACCCATAATTTTGACCCTCATCAACTTCACGGTATTTTGTATTTGTCCCAGGAAGCTCTTTACCTTAAAAAGAACAAGAATCATAATACAACCACCGTTTTGTAAGCCTTCAAACAAAAACTCTAATTTTTGAAAGTTGGCTTCAGAGTTTTTTGTAGTAGATAAAATCACAAATTAAAACCAGGCTGTGGTGATAAAAACCAAGAGTTTCCATCTAAAATTTAGAGCTGTCAGTATAGCTTTTACTTCTGTCATAACATAGTGAAAGAAGAGGTATAAAACCACAACTTATTACTTACTTGTTTGGATTATGATAGAACATTGATTTCACAGATGAGCACGCAGATGAGCATGAGAGTTGTTCTTTATTAAAGAAAATGAATATGTACAAGAACTGTTCTCAGAAAATCAGCAAAATACCAGACGTGGGTAGAGATTTGAGAGACTACCCACATCTCCCCACTAGGTTTCCTAAGTCCTGATTCAATCACCAAACATTTCTGTCCCTTCCTCATGTTGTTAATCTCCCTATTTATGCTACCTTAATCTCTCCAACTAATTACATAACAGTCCATCATTCTGACAAACTTCCTAACTAACTTGTTCAACTCAGTTAACAAACCAAACAAACCTGACTCCCATCAGATTTACATTTGTTAACCAAACCAACCCGAGTCCTATCGTATCAACGTTTTGCAAGAGATTTCCAATATATAAATTAGACTTTCTCTCCGTAGTTCCTTAATAAACAGGTAAACTATGAATAAAGATATTTGTTAAAACTCTAAAAATTTAATGTGACTGAGATTCTAATATATTATTGTCAATATTTAGTTTTGATTTAACTAGGGATTCATGTTATTTGATACTAAGAGTAGCTTCCAACTATGTATTTAAGTTAGTAGTTTTCTTGTTCTGTTTTGATTTAGCTTCCTAGTTTGTCATTTTGGTTTGCCTATAAATAGAGTTACAAACTTGGTTGATGAATGATTGTTGAATATTGAGGCTTTATATTCACTATTTGCTCTCCCTTGGTCTCTCTAATCTCTGGTGGTTTTTATTTCTCTGCCTCAATTCCATCTCTTGTATCTTGATTTCTACATTACAATAATGCATGCTTTTATGGAAGCTCAGCTTTTCCAGGAGAAGCTATAAAGATCTGACTTCTTCTTCTACACCAACAGAGCTTCGTTTGCTCGGCCAAACAGGCCCTTAGTCCAACTTGTGAAAGATTTTCATATCTTTACTGCTACATAGCAAATCAAATAGAGTTTTTGGAAAAATTAGCAAAGTTATATGAGATGGGTCACTTACAATTCAACTCAACAGCGCGTTGGATGGTCGTCTTTCTGTAAACAAACATACGAAAACCAATACCATTTAAAATGTTTTGATTTTCTTTTTTTTTTTCAAATAAGAAAAAAAAAATGAAGAAATGAAAGATTTTGAATGCGGAAATTGGAAATGAAAAGAAGCGACCTTGAAAGAAGCTTGCGAAGAAAGATGGTAGAAACAGAGCCCAGAAGAGCTCCGGCTCCTACCAACGCCAAGCTCTTGGCTTTCTCCCCCATTATTAGTCTTTTCTTCTGGTTGTTGTTGTTTTATGTGTTGGTCTCGTGTTTTTTCCAATTTAAACAGGGGCACAGAGCCGGAGGGAGGCTTGTAAAGCAGCCAGAGGGTTTTATGGGTTTTTGGGTTTTTCCCCCTTAAATTATGGCGAGAAAATTTAGAGGGTGTTTGGCAGTGGTAGAAATCACTCAATTTTTACTATAATCTTAATTATAAACAGTGTAAAACTCTTATATGCTACAGTAATAATAAAAAAATATGTTACAGTATAAAACTCTCACATGCTACAGTGAAAGTGGTTCCCACCATCCTTTCAAACACCCTATTAGTTGTGTATGGCTTATTTACTAACAGTGTTATTTTTTTTTTTTTGGTTTTTCTTATTTATATTGTTTTTTAACTAAAAAGATCAAAACATTTTTAAATAATATATGTTTTCTAATTTTAACCCAAAATATTGATAACTAATTATGTCTTAATACTCTTTATAGGTAATATGTCTCAACTTTTTTTTATAGAAGTTATAGAATTTAAAAAAATACTACATAAGTGGTATTTCTAAAATTGACCCAAATTTGGGTGTGTAACTTTATTCCATCTTAAAATTACACACCAAAATAACCTCGAACTTAACAAGTTGAAATGTAAAAACTTTTTTTTTAAGAGTGTGCTTCACTTCAATTTTGTTCAGTTTCATAGGATGATCATGCAAACATTGTTCTCTTTTTTTTTTTTTTTTATACGATACATGTTGAACCTGTATTCTCTTAAAGCCAAATCATAACCCACCTTACTTTGTGTCATCAAAACTACATTCTTGAATATCAAATTCATTTTAAATTTGCACAATTTTTAGGTTAACAACTAGTTTCAAAATCTGAATTGATGAATTTTTTGTAGCTAAGAGATAAATATAATTCCAAATACGAATTAGATGTTATGATAAATGAATCATACAAGCTGTATATCAAGATAAGCTATGAATGATGAAATCATACTAGATTTGTGGAGAAGTCGTAAAGTGTGCATTAAAAAAAAAAGAGAAATTATAAAGCATAAGTTGTGTTAAGAATTTGACGCGTCAATTGTAGACTACCAAATGACCACACATGATTTATAATGCTTTATTGTCAATGTGAGAGTTACTTCTTCTTACAACTACTATAGAATCTTATATAATGAAAATAAATATTACAAGAGTAAATCACACACCTTTCAAACTTGTATTGTTTTCTCTCTAGACTCTCGCTTAACCTACAAATAGTTTCTCCTTGATATAAAAGTTGATGCTTCTCTATATTAGGATCATAACTGGGTTCAAAATAATTACGTAGTACAACTCTAACAACATCTAAAATACAACGTAAAATTGATAAACTCAAATTACGAAATGGGATATTTTCTAATAGATTTTGTTATTATTGAATTAGTTTGAATGGAAAGTAGTATAAAAGCTTGTCTTGGCACATCTAAATACAATACTACACATTAGAGAAAGATCAATGCAAGATGGCTTCCATTGCAAACAGTGTGAATCTTGGAGGTGAATGAGAAACAACTTGTTTGACAGTTACATGACGTCAAACGAGGCGACCTTCCCAAAAAAGAACCTCTACTTGTCATGGGTTTAGAATAAAGGCAAGTATAGAGGTATCAATTTAACTAGAACAAACGAGCTTGCCTGAGACATGGACGTTTGCCCTAGACATCAACGCACATATATGCTGCGTTGGCCCCACCAACCCAAGCCCATGGGCCACGCAACTTGTTTGATGGTTACATGATGCCAAATGAGGCAACCTTGTCTAAAAAACCTCTCTTCATCACGTGTTAAAATAACAACAAGTATATAGGTGTCAATTCAGCTAGAACAAACGACCTCACTAGAGACATGGACGTTTGGCCTGGACATCAGCGCACATATATGCCGAGTTGGACCGCCAACCCAAGCCCATGGGCCGAACAACTTGTTTGTGTTAGACATGTATGCCCTAAGGAGTAAAAATGTAATACGTTTTTGGAGACATTTTTATTAATAAAAAATTTATTCTTTTATATATACAAAATCTTGTCCTCTTTACGTTCATATTTGTTGAATGTATGATAAGCAAACAGTAGTCTGAGACTGTCAGTCTAAACCTTAAGAATTGGGCATATGATGAGATGATTATGCGGTAGACACGATTCTTAAGGTGATGGTCTAAAACATATGATCCGCAATCGAGGGAATAAAGCTGGGCGCTTTATTCATGTAAAAATTGTTATGTTGTCTATATCTCTTTTAGGAGATGGTTTGTCTTGGCCATCGAAGTTGGACTCCGTGAATAGAAACATTGGCATGTTGTCATAGGTGACGATGTGTTGGATCGGGACATAAAATGAATTGATTTGATTAATAATTTTGTCTTGGCAAATCGATTCACTTTAGACAATCATTTGTATTGTATCTTAATCGTGAGATGAATAATTGGTCCGTTGTCTCGACTTGTGTCTTTTGATGTACCAATGGGTGACTCCCACATCTCTATAGTGGTATGCATGCCGGTACGTTGGAGGCATGACTCTTGATAGCGTAGACTTGTTATTCATAGACATGGAATCCATAGCTCCTCTTTAGGAGTAATGATATCATCTTATATGCGTTGTCCTGTAATTGGAAAACTGGAGCGCTCAACTATTTGGATACATAGGTGTAACCGAATGGTATACTATCTTTGGATGATAAGTTTTCTAATGGTGAGATAATGGAACGTAAGATAAAAATAATTGGAAAGGTAAGACAGAACTTGTCCTTAAGCCGATTATGGATTATCATATGGGGATACGATGCACTATGATATGTCATGGAGACTTAGCTACACGAGCTTCGTAATTTTATAAAGTTCGAGAGCGCAGCTCCAAGCTTTTAGTGGAGTAGCGTTGGAGTTGATAATTGTGAAGTGTATATCTGGGATATTGGGTTTCATGATTATCATGAGCTTAAACTTTATAGGTCCATTTTGGTCCCCTTTGCTAGCTCACAAAGTCCTGTAACGACATGGCGTGCTTTTTCAATAATTGGTGACTTATGTCGGGTTTATCAGATTGGTTTAAAACTTGTAAGAATCAGATAATTCATGTCTGTTTATCGGTTGTATTAATTTTGTAAGAAATTAGTTCAAGATAAACTTGTTGAATTATTGGATCAGATAATTCTTGTCTGTTTATCGGTTGTTTTAATTTTGGACAAATTAGAACAAGATAAACTTGTAGAATTATTGTGAATTGATTTATTTTCTTAGAGATTTTCTTGATAAAGTTTGTTTTGATCAGATATCTTCTCTATTGGATTATTTGAATCAAAACTGAGACTTTATCCTTTAGAATCTCGGGTGGAAAATAAAAGATTCGTGGAGATTTTCTCGGAAGTTCGGCCTGCCGAACTGGCCTGTTCGGCTTACCGATTAGAATATTCGGCCTGCCGATCAACGAGAGATAAGATTACGCGTTTTCACGCGGATCTTTTCAGATATTGATCTGAACTTGATTCTGTTTCGAGTTTTTGAGACCTAATCTGATATGAACTGACCCCAGGACCAATAGGTGTAAAAAGGGAGTGAGTCTTGTGATTTACTCAGATCAATTTGAGAGATTAAGAGTGATACTCTTCTAGTGAGCATCTGAAAACTCCCTGGGAGCTTTTGTTCACAAATCACGAACACTAGCTTTGGGTTCTCTCTATTGGTTAGAAGGAGAGTCACCAGTGGAAGAGCTGTACGTGTGAGCCCACACTCACTCCGGTTGTGGATAGAGAATAGCAAAGAAGATCAGTTGGTTGAGGCTCTTCTGGAACGTTACTTCTCTACACGGATTGCGGAGGTTCTTCGGCACACTGAGGTTAGTAAGATCTGTCTAATTTATACATATAACATGTCAAACTTGTGCTTTGGAAATTCCTCTGATGGAAAAATTTTTAAAATTCCGCTGCGCACTTTGTTTCTAATAGTTTGATAGTTACATGACGCCAAACAAGGCAACCTTCCCCAAAAAACCTCTCTTCGTCATGGGTTTAGAATAACAACAAGTATAGAGGTGTTAATTCGGCTAGAACAAACGACCTCGCTAAGACATAGACGTTTGGCATGGACAATGGCACTCATATATGTCGGGTTGGCCCCTTTAACCTAAGGGCATGGGCAAATTGGGCCTAGTTTTTTGGCCCAAATAAATATTGGGTTAGCCCGACCTAGCCTAACTGCTCTATTTTTAGTTTTTTAATATGGGAATGTTCATAAATATCATCTTTTGAAACTTAATTTTTATAAATGTTACATATATTCAAGTGGCATGATTTAATTATGTAATATGAGTGATAGTATGACACAACTTTTTTAGTGTAGCATGATAAACACATATTTTAAAAGTGTAGCATAACATTTGATTTTCTCTTTTTCGTATTCCTATATACACTCCTTATCTACAGGCCAAGCCAGCCAGGTCTTTAATGCGGCCCACCCAAACCCAATTTCTTCTTTTTGCGTGCATAGGCGAAGCCAAGCAACTCGATATGGGTAATTCCTTTACCTCTGTATTAGCATATACATATATTCTTTCAATTTTAAATTATAATTTGTATATACATAAAGTCCCACAAAAAACCATTACAATAATCACGTAATTCAATAAGAGATAACTAAGAAATACATAATAACATTAAAAAAGGAGAAAATTACGTATTATAACACACTTTTAAAAGTTGTGTGTCTTTTATGTCGCACTTAGAAAAGTTTATGACACATTATCATTCATATTATATGTTAAATAATAACACAAATAAAAAAATAAATATTAAAAAATAACATTTATTAAAATTCTCGTAAAAAATGGGATATTACAACATATTAATCAAGTGTATTATATAAAGTAGGACACTTCTCGATTATAATGGCCCAATTGAGTCAAGTGCATGTTAGGCAATCGGAACAGCGGGTAATTGTCCTCCCTAATCTTCTTTTTCTCCTCTCAAGGAATCGACTCTATTTCCTCTTCAAAAGTCATTCCACTCCTCCTTGAAAAAACTGCATGGAATGCCTCCTTATGGATACCTTTTATTAAAAATACTTTTCAAATTGCCCATTTTTTAATTTTATTTTTTAAAATATCAATTACATATTCACTATTTTACATCATAATTCAATCTAAAAAATTAGAAACACCATAATTCTCTCTATTATCTCATAAGGGAATAAAAAGAGAGGGTAATTTAAACTTTTAATAAACTATTAATATCTAATAAAGATATAATTTTAATAATTGATGTGTTGAAAGGTATTTTTAATAAGTTAGGGCATTTGGGGCATCTTTGTCAAACGCAATGTAAAGGTCCATTCGGTTTATAAATTTCAATAAAAATTCAAACATTAAAAAAATACTATATCAAAAAAGTTTGAAAATGTCTCGTCACTAGAAAACTCTTTCCCCAGAGAAATCAAAAATCTTATCACATGGAAAATTCAGATTCGATCACGACCAAATTGAAAAAGAGTTTTATAGATAATCAATCATCAAAACATAAACATGTTAAAAAGATTTCTAATATATTATTTGACTAGATAATCAAATAGGAATTGACCTCTTTCATATGAATGTATTTTCCACTGTTCATATTCTTTTTAAATGTCACTTATTGATTGAGCAATCTTACCATCCTACCAAACCACACATTCAATAGCGAACATATTTTTAACTTTGCTCGAGAAAAAGAAACATTCTCAAATTATGTTGGATACAACTCTTTAGCAGGTTAAATTTGTCAACTAAAACCTAAAATCTTCAATTTCTAGGAGTCAAACTTCAAGTTTTGAAGTGCGAAGAACGTTCAGCTATACAGGTCCCTAGAACTGCTTCATCCTCCTCAACCTAATTCTCGGCTACTTTATCTTGAGTTTCACCACCAGATGTACTACTTGGGGGTGGCACGATAGGGATTGGACAAGTTTTACGATAATGTCCAACCTCACCACAATTCCCGCATTTTCGAGCAGTTCGATCTTCTCCAGCTGACGAAACTTTTTGCCGAGCAGTTTGATCTTCTCCAGCTGCCAGTTCTTTTTGCTGAGCAGTTTGCTCTTCTCCAGCCGACGTTTCTTTTTGCTGAGCAGTTTGATCTTCTCCAGATGATGGTTCCCTTCGCTTCTTTGGCCTTCCACTTGACAATCCACTTGCACGACGCCTATGTGGCCCACCGTTGGAGTTCAGAGCAACTTCTCTGGCCCTCCAAGCCTTCTCATAACTCAAGTTTACCCCAAACTCTCTTCGCACTTCTTCAATGATCTCCTTTGGCTTAAAAGTTCGATTCATGTTTTGACACTTGGACTTTATATGTTGGCCAATAACCCAACTACTAGCTTGTCTATGCTCGTTGTAACGAGTCTCTGCAGAACAAGAATGATCTTTCACAATTGTTCTTATTTGGAAAGATGTGCCATCTCGATACCTGCATGCCCGAAGTCGCCATTGGCAATTGTCATCTATGCATGACAATACCAAGAGCTTTCTACATGATCTCTGCACTTTAAATTCAAAATTTTTCTTAATTGCAAGCATACTTAACTTTTCTTGCAACTCCTTCTTACTCGAGAACACTTGTCTTGCTTCCAACTCTTCAGAATTATCAGCAGAACTAGAAGGCAAGCTCACATCTTTTTTTTGCTGGGTAGTAAAACTCGCAGTTAAATCCTCTTTTGTGGTTACCCACTCGACTGGTTTGTGAGACGTTTGGGTCTGAGAAGGGTGAGGAGCAGCAGGAGTAGCAGGAGTAGCAGGACCAATAACAGTGACGGGATCAACAAGCATAGCGTGACTGGTACTTTGGAGCTGCTCTGCACCAATTTGAGGCTCACCTGTCACATCTTCAGGAACTAATTTTGCAGCTGACGTTAAGACCCCATCATCTTCATGCTCATTGTTGATGCAAAAGCCGAGTTCATTTCCTTTGATTGCAGTGAAGGGGACAATTGCTTCACACGTCTGTTCTTGTGTTTCAGGCAAAACATTCAGTGTTTGGCTGCTTCCTTCTCCATGAGCAACTTGATGATCATGCAAACTTCTCCGCTCCAGAGTGACACATAATGGGGTTCGGAGGTTGACTTTACTAGAGTTTTCTCCAATGAAAAAGTTCACATCGTCATCATTGACAATCTCAGCAGGAGCAACAGGCATGCTTGAGGCGTACAAGAACTTCATGCTAATCGCAAATTCATTACGGTCAACATTAAGAAGGCGATATATTCTGTCCAATAGCCCCTTGTAAGTAATGTTCTTGGGAACCAATGTTCCTTTTGCTTTGGTACCATCAAAACGAAAAGTGCCTGCCTCGGGTGACTTAACCCATACTCCATCATATGAAACCATTATCCGCACTGACGTCATCTACAAAATTGAAGCAAATAATCACAGAATATCAGTCATGCGGCATGCTAAATTCATCAAATTAGAAAGATATAGTTAATACACTAGATTTTGGGGGTCATTTACGTCTCTAATATGTACTCAAAGCACACATGAAATACACTTGTACAAATTACATAAGACAAGAACTTTACGGTATCAAACTAATCCAAACAAGTATCAAAAAGCATATTTGCACATTTCACAAATCAAGTATCATTGAGATCTTCCTGATATATACCAGTCTACATCAAGAAAATGCACAGTGGGGCCTAATAAAAAAATTCAAGATTGAACATTAGTATAGATTTTCCAATTCTGATCATAGAGGTCTGTTTTGAAAATGTTTCCTCTCTTTTTTTCTTTTTCATTTTTTTTTTGGTTCTTACAGAAATCAAACATATTTTCTATAGGATTATAAGACATTGTAATCATCAATATGTAGGTAAGAATCTATTATCTATAGAAACAATAAATATACAAATATCTAAAAAAAATTAAAAACAAAAAAAAAGAGAATCTATGAGCTTTAAAATGTTAAGAAAGAGAGAAAATCATGGAGAGAACTATACATTGATCCATTTTGATAGGGTTCTGAAATCCCCTTCTAAGAATTTTTTCCATTCTCTTGATGTAGACGATGGAGCAAATCTGAACCCCCTCCCTCCCATCCCTCTTCTGAGTCAGTGCCTAAAATCCCGCTACTTAGTAATGCTATATAGCTAGAATCATGACCATTAGAATCATATTTTTGGTTCATCAGCAACATGGTTCAACTTCAAGTGCAGGCTCTTCACGATAACCAAACAAGGCCACTTAATCCTAAATTTCAAAAAAAAAAAAAAGTCATATTTGTTTCTCTCTCTCCATCGATTTCTCCAAAGGGAGGAAGTGGGATCAAAATTGAGATTTTTTGTTGTCTATCCTCCTCGGTGAAATATGTTTTTGGGGGAACAATCCCTTGCTTTCAACTAGCCGCACCAAATCATAGACGGCATGAGATGTGCATAAGCCCTAATAAAACACCACCTAAGTAAATTCAGCAGGTATGAAATCTATTGCTCAATGCCTAAACAAGTTACATGGAGAAAATAAGAGACATTGATGCTTACAAAGAATGTATTTCTCTCTAGACCCGCTAGGCTAAGCATGCAACCACCCAGTTCTAGCAGAGATGTCGATTTAAAATTTCAAATGCAAGGAAGTATAACTAAAATGCAAATGCTACGTTGACAATGCAATTCACAGTGGATTAGAAAGGGGGAAAAAAAGAATCAAAATGCAATTATGAAAAATTAAAAAAATAAAATAAAAATAAAGTAAAAATAAAAATAAAAGAATAATAAGCCATTTAGTAGGTACGTTCAAAACCGTTTAAGGCAGTTCAAACCATAAAGACGGTTCAAACTAGAGTTTGATAAAGTAATAACTAAGGCTTATCCACCCGTAGAGGTGATTTTAAAACGGCCTAAACCCTCAAAATTCAAACTTTACCCCCCTTAGGTTCACATGGTTTGAACCATTTTCTACGGTAAAAACCTTTCTCACTCCCCTTTTTCTTTCACAAATTATAATTTTTCAAACACTAATTCTCATTTTAAACTTGATGCGATGTTTTATTATTGTTTTAAACTTTCATGTTCTAAACGCTAATTTAAAACCACCATTTAAACCCCACGGTCCATATCATAAAGTTTTAAACCACACTGTTCCAAACCCGCGCACCAAACAAATCATGAATTTCTGAACCATCTTGTAGATCAAGATTCATTAATAACATCAGGCTTTGTACGAAATTCCAAATAATCCAATAAGAAGTATATTTTAAACTAAAATTTCAAAAGATAATCAGAACTATGAATACTTTTCAATTGATTGCTAATTTTTGTAAATTAATAATGAGAGAGTTCAAAACCAAGCAATTCCTCTCTCCCAAAATGACTTCAACAGATAAAATTATCCATGGAAACTCAAATTAGTTAATGATAATTATGAGACGAATACAATGGGATTCGACAATAAAAGAATGGTTAAAGAAGCGAATAATTAAGAGTATATAAAGAATTACAAAGAACAATGCTCTTTTTGCCGATTAATCAAGCGATTAACATAGAAATGGCAAGGGTTGAATTCAGAATGATAAGAAATTAGGTTAAAAAATTTAAAACTTACTGGAGAGGAGAGACCAGAAGAACGACAAAAACAGCGAGGCTCCAAACCCTGGGTTTTCCCTCCTCTTCCTCTCTTACAACGCTTCTCTGTCCTGAATTTTCTTAATTTTTATATTCTGGGGGACCTGTTTGGGCTAGTTGTTTTTGGGCCTATATTTATATGGGCTCAGCCACCAAAGACGGGTTAATTCCAGACATTCTTACATGTTTGTTTGGCGCATTTTTAAAAATGACTTTATGATAAAGTTTTTTTAGACAAATGATTTTTTTTACAGTTTTTTAACACAAAAAAATAAGTTTTTTGGATATAAAAACTGTTCTAGTTTTTTTTTTTTTTTTTACTTTGTTAGGGTTTCTTTCTTTGTTACAATTCTTTTTTTTATCTTTTTAAAAAAAACTAGAGCAGTTTTTCTACAAAAAAAAACGTGTTTTTTTTGTTAAAAAAAGAGGTCATTTGTCTAATTCAAAATTTTTTTGGCTCCTTTTTCAAAATATCATTGTTTTTTATATTTGTGCAACAGAATAGAATAGTGTGCGGATGGAAATTAGCCCATTATTAATTAATTGGAAATAAAATAAATAAATTAATATATAACAGTATTCAATAAATAGCCTATTTAGATTAAAATGAAATTTATTTTTGTATAACATGATATATAGAGAAACACAAAATAGCAACAAGACTACTAAAAACAAAAATGAAAAGAAAGACAAGATGAAAAAGAAGAAAGAAGGAAAATGTTAAATTGAAAATTCAAGTGTTTAAAAAGAGTACAAGATTCTAAAAATGCTATGTGCTTTAATATTTTTAAAAGTGTGCTATTTACTACCTTAAGAATTGAAACTGTGCTATTTGATGTGATTTTTCTATAATTTTTTCAAAGTGTAGCATGAGTAAATATTTTGTATTTTTAAAAGTGTGGCACAACATGTAATTGTTTTTTTAAAAATTATACTATGTGGCCCTTGTAAGAGGTAAATTAAAATATTTTCCCTGTTTCATATTGTTTTAGGAGTTTTTAGAAATATTTTTGTATGTTTTTTGGGCAAAAATTTTAAAAACACTTTCAGCATAATTCTCTAAAATTCTCATTTTAAAAAAAAACCATTTTCACATATTTTTAAAACATTACCAAACGGACTCTATATATGTTTTTTTGAATTATGTATATTAAAAATCTAAAAATACCTCTAAGTAGACTTTATTATGTATTTAATTTTTTTAACAATTTTCTTTATTTTTTTATAGTTTGAGTTGTTGAAAAAAAATTGATATTATAGAAATACAGATACACTTACTTACTTACAATGTAATTTAAACAATAAAAAAATCATTAGTATCATTAAACTACTTACAATATAATTTAAAAAAAAATACAAGAAGCAATAAAAAATAAATATTATTAACTCAATGTAATATTGTTTATATCACCAATCCATAATGTTGGCACAAACTAAATAAAAAGTACCATTATCACTGAAAGTATTAAAAAATAAATGTTATTGAATATTATTATCATCACGTATAAATAACTTAATGATATATCAATATATAACCTGTAAGATATATAAAAAGACTTAATAAATATTATATCATTAATTTAATTATATATCACCTAAAAAACAGAAGCATCATTATCACTTGGTCTTAAAAAATGAATATCATTATTATTATACATTATTAACTTAGTGATATATCAATTAAATAAATAAGCACCGTTTTTTATCATGTTTTCAAATACTAATTTAATATTAAGCAACAAACACTTTAACTTTAGGGTTTTTTTTTTTTTTAAAAAGAAATGATAATGATCCCACGTGGAATATATAATACCTAAGAGATAGGTTATTTTAAACTTCTATGCAATAAATTAAAATTAAAAATTAATCAAAAATCTCAAACATCTAAACATTAATTCATAAATCCCAGTCTGACCAAAATTTTCCAATTTCTTTCTCCCCTTGCTTTCTCTGTTAATGATCAAAGATCTTTTTCTTTTCTTTTCTTTTCTTTTCTTTTTTTTTTTTTTTTTTTTTTTTTTTTTTTTTTTTTTTTTTTTTCCTATGCCTATCTCAATACCTCTCTTTCTCTCGCTCTTCGCTCATCGCCTTAAACCTTTCCCCTTCTACTTTCTGCTCCTGCCAAATCTTGTCTTGGGTCCTTATCTAAGTATAGCAACCCCAAGGCTTCTCTCCACAACGGCCTCTATTTTTTTGGCATTGATGATGGAATGGCCATTGGAAGATGGATTACAACGAGCACTAGAATGGGACTTGCCTTTCGTCTGAGTGTAGCACTCCTAATGTTAATTTTGGATTAATTATGTTAAAATGGTTTAATTAGTGTGTCATTATTATCGTTTAAATTAATTTCCATAGTACTTATTTAATTAATATTTGCATCATTTTTAGTTTTAAAATAATTAAAATTCTAGTCATAAATTTTGAATTATAAAAATTTTGTAATATTTGCTTAATTACCGTTATGCCCCTACTTTTCCCTTTAATTACCAGAATGCCATAAAATCTCTGCCCCTGCGTGTCACTTGAGACACTCAATCATTCTCCTCTGGTTTGAACAATTCACAACTCAAAAACTGGTAAAAGAACAAACTCATCACATTTGGTCCTCACATGAGTCACTTTCACTCATGTTAAAAAGCCAGAGGCAAAAGTCATACTCATCGCCCTCTCTCATCACTCTTTCTCTCCAGCCATGAATTCACTCAGAAGCTTACAAAGTTCAGCCCCACACCATACCATAATCATCTCTCAAGCAAGGACCAGGATTGCTCAAGCTCTAGCACCTATTTCTTCAAAGTTTCAAGATTGGTAACAAAATCTATAATGTGGTTTTTCTTCCTTCTTATTAATCCGAGTTTAGAGATCATGATTTATGTTTTATTTTCATGATTTATACACGGTTATGTGACTCCCTTAACACGCATATTTTGAGAGATAAAGTATGCATATATGTCAAACAAGGGAATGTGAGGACTAAAGTGTTGAAGTTGTGTTTATCTTGACTATTGATGCTATGGACATGTTCAAGACCATGTGTATGTGTTAATTTCCGAGTGATTTGATGTTAGACTCGGATTATTGAGTTGGACTTGATTCGGGGCTCGCGAGAGTTGGAAAAACTTCCAACCCTGACAAATCGACAGGCCGACTGCTTGAAGCCGGCTAGCTAGTCGCTGAAACCGACAAGCTGGAAATTTGACAGATTATGTAATTTTATGTATTTTAATTCTGTTTTTAAACCGTGACATTTTAAAACTATTTTAGACTATTAAAAAGACTAAAATACTGTTTGAAATCTATTTTTTAGTATGCATCATGGCATTTTATAAATTTTCTCATGTTTTTTATTTAATTGGACTATGACACACTAAGGAACTAGAAAACATAATTAATAACCAGAAATGTGTTTTAATTCTAAATTACATTAAAGTCTAATATTAGAATGATAATTAAGATTCTAGAACTTTATGTAGTGTACGTTGAATTAGAACTGAGTTTAGAGCTTACCGGAGTATGTATGTTGAGATAGGATCTTTCTACCCCTTTTCTTTGAAAGCCATATTCTTAAGTGTTTTGGTGTTGTGAATTTATTCTTACTTTTTTTTTAAGAATTACACTTCAATTACCATGTTTTCTTTGAAAATAAATTTCAAATGGATTGCAAAAATTATGTGAACCTCGACACTTGTCTATACCGAGCTTCTATTATCAATTTACACTAAATTTGAAATTAAGATTTCAAAACCTTAGTTTTTGCATTCACTGAGTGATTCTGTTAGAGCCTTCAGATGCTAGGTCATGTAGAGAGCATCCTAGGGACAGGTCTCAAAAACCTGATCGGGCCATTTTGATGGTGTTCTATGATGCTCTAATGAAACTATTATCTTATTTATGATTTGAGTTAAATCATATGCGTGATTGATGAACTGGTGAGCATATGTCTAAGCTTTGTACTATTTTAAATTCAATATGTTTATTGAACATTTATTACTGTATTTTATATAATAACTCTATTAAACCTTTCATTCATAGTTTTCCTATTTTTAATTTATCCCCCTAGGAGGATTTGAGTATACAGCAGAGTAAAGTGTGGTTCGGTGCATTTGCAGAGACCATGAGCTGTGTTATCATCCTTATTTGCTATAGTTGTATTTCTGTTCAAAGGCATGTAATTGTGATTTGATGTTTGTTTTTGCTATTTCCTGCATTTTTACCAAGACTGTGAGGTTCGATGGTCCTAAATCATGCAATGGCAGTAGTTTGAATTCATTCGATGTTTTCAATTATGTGTTTGATGTGCTATTATTTTTAATCTTCTTAAAAATTTATTTTAAACGTTTTACTTATAATTTCTTTTTCTTTAAATATTTTTCATAAATTATGTTTTAATTATTGATTTTAAGTTGATTATTCTAATTAAACCACCACGTCAACAACTTAGATTTTAGGGCGTGACAGCCACTCCATCCACCATGCCAAGGCTGCTCCATACACCAAAGCGACTCCACGCAACTCAAACTCTAATGTCAACGATATAAATGTAAAGATAAGAATTTATTCTTTTTTTAACCTCCAAAAATTTCTCCTTTTTTTTTGTTTGGAATATACATAAATAAATATTTTAGTTTTTTAATCATTAATTTGTTAAAAGTAAATAATTAGGGTTCCTTTGAGTCATAAATAGGGGCAAGGCTCCTTTGAGCCAAAAGAACCAACAAAAACATGGGTAAAAAGACAAATAATATTTTTTCACTTTTTGAATATGACCTCTTTATTTGCGTTCTAAAACAACCAATTCATTGGCAGAATGAAAAATAGAGAGGTAGAAAAGCAAAATACTAGAGTGAGTACGATTAAAAAAAAGAAGAAGATAGAAATAAGACCATGAGGACTGGCTAGCTTTTCAAAGACATACCTGAGCCAATGGTGTTGCAGATGTGGAGCCAAATCAAGTCGACAACCCAGCAAAAGGAAGAAAAATGGAGAAAATCTCATCCTCGAAGGCAGGGAGCAAGCGCCGCGGCTCTGGCAGAAAGGCGCCGCGGCGCTGGGATGAGGGCGCCTAGGCGCCAAGTGCAGAGCGCCTAGGCGCCAGGACAAGGGCGCCTAGGCGCCAGGTGGTTTAAGCCTAGGCATCGAGTTGATGGCGCCTAGGCGCCGCAGGGGAGGGCCGCAGCGCTCGTTTCGAGCGCCGCGGCGCTGACGCGCTGTGTTGCGCGATTTTTTTTGAATCAGAGTCGAATTCAAAGGTCCCAAAAACGGGAAACCACTAGGGTTTCCCATTAGTTGCTATTTTCTCCTCCTTTGGTTATAAATAGACACAAGGTGGCTAGGGTTGGGTGTGTGAAAAGTGTGAAAATTAAGAGTGGCATAATCTTGAGAGCTCCATCCTTGAGAGAGAAAAAATTCCCATTGGGTGTTAGATAGAAGAGAGTTTTGGTAAGCACAATTTGTGAGTGTGTGAGAAACTGCTCTTGTAATCTGTAATCTCCTTCATCATAGTGGAATCTGCAAGCGGCAGAAACAGGACGTAGTCTCAATTTTGGACGAACCTGTATAAAAATTTGGTGTCTCCTTTTCTTCTTTTCTCCTATTTATTTTTTGCAATTGTTCGTTCTTGCGATCCTTGGAATTAGGAGTCGCCTAATTCCTCAACAACTGGTATCAGAGCGGAGGTTTTGATCAAGAACGATGACTGGAGAAGAAGGTATGGTAGCCGGCATCACCAAATTTGATGGTTCAGATTTTTCCTATTGGAGGATGCAAGTAGAGGACTACCTATACAGCAGGAAACTGCACTTGCCCTTGGGTAATAAGCCCGAAGGCATGAAGGATGATGAGTGGAGTCTCCTTGATAGACAGGTACTCGGTGTGATCCGTTTGACTTTGTCAAAGAACGTTGCCCACAACGTTGCGAAGGAGACCACTACAGCAGGGATGATGAAGGCTCTGTCAGAGATGTATGAGAAGCCCTCAGCCAATAACAAGGTACATCTCATGAAGAAGCTCTTTAATTTAAAGATGCCTGAAGGTGCCTCGGTGGTAGAGCACCTGAACAGTTTCAACACCGTCCTAAACCAATTGGTCTCGGTAGAGATTAAATTTGACGATGAGATCAATGCTCTAATCCTCTTGGCCTCGTTACCAAATAGCTGGGAACCCATGAGGGTGGCCATTACAAATTCTCTAGGGAGTGCAAAATTGAAGTTTGTCGATGTCAGAAACTCTATTCTGGCGGAAGAAGTTCGCAGGAAGGACTCAGGTGAAGCCTCTTCGTCGAACTCGGCCCTTAATGTTGATAATAGGGGCAGGAAACTTGACAGGCAATCCAACAGGGATAATGGCAGGAGAGGCAAATCGAGGAATGGGAGAAGCAAGTCAAGGAACGGTAGGACCATGGAGTGTTGGAACTGTGGGAAGACGGGCCACTTGAAAAAGAACTGCAGGGCTCCAAGGAAGAATGAAGACAAGACTAATGATGAAGCTAACGCCGTCACTGAAGAGCAACAGGATGCCTTAATCTTGTCTGTCGACAGTTCTTTTGATTCGTGGGTGATAGACTCAGGAGCATCATTCCACACCACACCACACCGTCATGTCCTGGAGAACTGCGTTGCTGGAAATCATGGTAAGGTTTATCTCGTTGATGGAGAACCTTTGGATATAGTTGGCATTGAAGATGTCAGTTTAAAAATGCCTAATGGGTCGGTATGGAATATTCATAAGGTGAGACATGTTCCTAAATTAATACGCAACTTGATTTCGGTGGGGCAACTGGATGATGATGGACATAAAGTAACCTTCAATTGTGGAGGTTGGAAAGTCACGAAAGGAGTGATGGTTATTGCTCGGGAACGCAAGGCTGAAACTCTCTACATGAACTCTAGTTGCAGGGATACCCTAGCAGTTGCTGATTCTGCTGCCAATATTGAGCTATGGCATTATAGGCTCGGTCACATGAGTGAGAAGGGTATGAAGGTGCTTCACTGCAAAGGAAAACTGCCGGGTTTGAAAACTGTTGATCACAGTTTGTGTGAAGCCTGCATCTTTGGTAAACAGAAGAGAGTCAGTTTCTCAAAGATGGGTAGAGAGCCTCAGTCTAGGAGATTGGAGCTAGTTCACACAGATGTGTGGGGGCCTGCGCCTGTGACTTCCCTTGGTGGCGCAAACTACTATGTGACGTTCATTGATGACTCAAGCAGGAAGGTATGGGTTTACTTTCTGAAAAACAAATCTGATGTGTTCGATGCTTTCAAGAGATGGAAAGCCATGGTGGAGAACGAGATAGATTTGAAGGTAAAGTGCTTGCAGTCTGACAATGGGGGAGAGTACCTAGGTGAAGATTTCAGGCGGTACTGTGCTGAGAATGGGATAAAGATGAGGAAGACCATTCCAGGGAAACCACAACAGAATGGGGTAGCTGAAAGGATGAACAGGACTTTAAACGAGCGTGCTAGGAGCATGAGGTTGCATGCGGGGCTGCCAAAGATGTTTTGGGCTGAGGCAATTAACACAGCCGCTCATCTGATTAACAGAAGTCCATCCACACCGCTGAAGTTCAAGCTACCGGAAGAAGTATGGAGCCATAAACAGATTGATCTCTCTTACTTGAGAGTGTTTGGTTGTGTTTCCTATGCACATATTGATTCTACTGCTAGAAGTAAACTGGATGCCAAGTCAAAGAAGTGTTTTCTGGTTGGCTATGGCGGACTTGAGTTTGGTTATCGTCTCTGGGATGACCAAAGCCGGAAGATTATCAGGAGCAAAGATGTGATCTTCAACGAAGGTGTTCTGTACAAGGACAGAGACAGCACGGACTCCAAGGGTTCAGGTTCTGAAGATAAGAAGCCTGAGGTGATTCCATTGAAGGATCTGCCTGAAGTGGAGGTGCAAAATCCAGAGGTTGAAGACTAGGAAAACATAGCTCCAGAAGAAAACCAGAGGACTCTTGTCACACCAGTCAGGAGGTCTAGCAGGACAATCAGACCACCGTAGAGATACTCCCCAACTCTGCATTATATCTTGTTGACCGACAAAGGTAAGCCAGAGAGCTTTGATGAAGCCGTGGAGGCTGGAGATTCGGTCAAGTGGGAGTTAGCCATGAGGGACGAGTTGGATCGGACATGGCAACTGGCAAAGTTACCACAGGGTAAAAAGTCCTTGCACAACAAGAGGGTATACCGGGCAAAAGATAAAAGTGCTGGCAGCAAGCGGTATAAGGCAAGGTGGGTGGTAAAAGGATCCAGAGATATGCTCACCAAGATGGATCCGATTGAGAAACTGAAGTTGTGCGCAACTTCAGTTGGACTTCTCCAAGAGGCGTGAGAAGTCGTTGCCACTGCAGTGGGAGACATGGTGATTGATTAGTCTCCAAGTGGGAGATTGTTGCAGATGTGGAGCCAAATCAAGTCGACAACCCAGCAAAAGGAAGAAAAATGGAGAAAATCTCGTCCTCGAAGGCAGGGAGCAAGAGCCGCGGCTCTGGCAGAAGAGCGCCGCGGCGCTGGGATGAGGGCGCCTAGGCGCCAAGTGCAGAGCGCCTAGGCGCCAGGACAAGGGCGCCTAGGCGCCATGTGGAGAGCGCCTAGGCGCCAGGTGGTTTAAGCCTAGGCGTTGAGTTGATGGCGCCTAGGCGTCAGGTGAAGAGCGCCTAGGCGCCGCAAGGGAGCGCCGCAGCGCTCGACGCGCTGTGCTGCGCGATTTTTTTTGAATCAGAGTCGAATTCAAAGGTCCCAAAAACGGGAAACCACTAGGGTTTCCCATTAGTTGCTATTTTCTCCTCCTTTGGTTATAAATAGACACAAGGTGGCTAGGGTTGGGTGTGTGAAAAGTGTGAAAATTAAGAGTGGCATAATCTTGAGAGCTCCATCCTTGAGAGAGAAAAAATTCCCATTGGGTGTTAGATAGAAGAGAGTTTTGGTAAGCACAATTTGTGAGTGTGTGAGAAACTGCTCTTGTAATCTGTAATCTCCTTCATCATAGTGGAATCTGCAAGCGGCAGAAACAGGACGTAGTCTCAATTTTGGACGAACCTGTATAAAAATTTGATGTCTCCTTTCTTCTTTTCTCCTATTTATTTTCTGCAATTGTTCGTTCTTGCGATCCTTGGAATTAGGAGTCGCCTAATTCCCCAACAAATGGTAGGGCCAAGAAAATTATCAACGAGGGACAATATGAAATACAAAAGAAATAGATGGGATGTAGCTAGAGTAATCAATTATTTAATGGGGACATAAAAATATGTATTTTTTAAAAAAGATGACGCCGGCGAGTGTATAATGTGGCTCAGCCACAAATTGTATGGGTTCATTATGGCAATCAATATGGTCATATTATCGAATATTGTCTACCTTGCTAAGATAGTTAATTGTTATGAGATCTATATAGGAGCATAATAAGCCTTTTATAGAACTGTAAACTTTAAGCCTGTTTGATTCGAGTATTTGAATGAAGATTTAAATTTTTGTAAGGGAAAATACTGTAGCAAAATGATTCAAACCATGATTTGAATCACGAAATAAATGGACTCCTTGCTAAGATGACATATGGATGGCTCTTTCATTTGACTTGCTATTTGTTTTGTCGAATATCTTCACTTCTCTTTTCTTTTCAAATAAATAAATAAAGAATATAAAATAGTGGACTCTCTATCTTTATAATTTCCTTCTTTCCCAATTTCATCTCTATCAAAGACTCATGATTCACTATTTTTTCAACAAACCCTTCTCCAACTTCTTTTCCCCTTATTTGTCCACTAAACCAAAAATATGTCGTGTTCTAAAATTGGTATTTTAAAATATTTGTTTATTCCTACACACACGCACGTACGTATAATTATATATATACGTATATATAGGAGTGGTTCTTGTATTTTTTTTTTTTACTTCAACTATTTGTTTCTTTGTTTTTCTTATGAAAATCTTGTCTTTTTAATGTTTCTCATTTTAATATTCTTTCTCTTTTAATGTATTCTTTAAAGATATTTTTGTCAATCATGTTCTACTTGCAAAGTTTTTATACAATCATCAAAAAATATTATTTTCTCAATATTAAGACCACTCCACACACTAAGGCCACTCCACAACCACTACCAAAGTCACTCCACACACCGCTGCCATATCAACTCCACATACCAAGGCCACTCCACATACAAAGGCCATTCCGCAACTACTATCAAAGCTACTCCACACACTACTACCAAGGCCAGTCCTCGACAGTGAAACTCTAACATCAATGATATAAATGTAAAGATGAAATTTTCTTCTTTTTTTTTTTTTTTAAACCTCAAAATTTCTCTATTGTTTAGAATTTACATAAATAATTGATAGTTTACTTTTTTTTTGTGTAAACCATCCAGTATCCGGACCCATTATTGGAGGCACGAACCCACATTAAGGGTCCCTCAACTCTAGTAGAACTATACCCGACTAATCTGGATTCAAGTAGAGTCAGACCCTACAGTAAGGAGAAGCTCTCCCAACAAATGCTTCTCCATTAGCCAATTGGGATAGGGTTCTAACCAAGTAAAAACATTAATTAAGGGCAAGGCTTCTTTGAGTGAAAAATTAAAAAAAAAAAAAAAAAACAAAGGATAAAAAGACAAATAGCATTTTGCAACAAACAAACAAAACAAGGCCGGGATAAAAAGACAAATAACATTTTTTAAAAACTTTCTAAAAATGGGGTCTCTTCATTTGTGTTCTAAAACAACCAATTGACAAGAAAATTGAAAGAGAGAGAATAGAAGAATCAAGATATTAATGTGAGTACAATAAAAAAAGAAGAAGATACGAATAAGATTATGAGGGCTAGCTTTTCAAATAGATATCCAATGGTAGAGCCAAGAAAGTTTTTCACCAAGGGGCAAAATGAATACAAAAGAAACAGGTAGAGTGTAATTAGAGTAATCTATTATTAAACGGGCTCACAAAGATAGTATTTACGTACAAAATGAAATACCAGAAGCATGTTTACGCCAAAAAAAAAGAGAAAATACAATAAGCAATCAGAATGATCTCTAAGTATTGAAACAAAAACTGGCGACTAGAAGCTATTCTCAGCAGAAAATAAGCGAGACGAGAACCAAATATTGTACGTTTAGGAGGGTCTGACTTGAACGGCAAACAATCGCGAGAAGTTTCTGCTAATATGCAGTCAATTCCTTAATTACTGTGCTATAGATAGTTTCTGTTTCAAAAGCTGTGAAATTACGTTTTCATTATACAAATATGCAATATAGTTATTAACCAGCCGAACACCAGCGCGTTGCTGCCAGGAATATTTATGTTGTATAAAAACTTGAAAATGTTTATAGTTTAAAATTAGTCTATATGTATAAACATATATATATACACACACATTGATATAATGTTGTATTCAAAAGTTTTTTTTTGGGGCCTGTATTTTACTTACTGTTGGTCTATTTTTATGAGTTTTAGTGTTTTGTTATAGTTTAAAATAAGTGTTAATTAAGTTTAGATTATATTTTTCTTAGTATTGATTTCGTGTTTTTTTTTCATGGCTATATATATATATTTAATATATTTTACATTCGATTACACTTCTTATGTGGCAATGATTATATGTTCTTGACACATCGAGTTGTATATAGTTTGTCTAAAATATTGTCGTGAAACATCAGCCATCAAAAGAGACAGCCAAAGCAAAAATCAAACATGCAAATGAAAGTATAGAGGTGAAGAAGGAAGAACGACGTAACAATAAAATCATAAAAGATGAGGAAGAAAGGAATCTAAAGATTAAGATTTTTTGCTATCAAATAACAAAGAAGCCCAGAACAAAGAGGCAAGGAAGAAGCAATAAAAAAGGGCAAGACAGTAATATAACAAAGCAAGAGTCCAAAAACTACCCAAGTGAATTCTTTAGAGCTTTCTTTAAGAAAAATCAAATAATTGGAGCAAACATAATAGAATGGAAAACAAACCAGTTTCTATAAAATGACTTAAAAAGATAATCGACTAATGAATTTTGACTAAAGGAATAAGGAGAAAGAACCAAAAAGTATAGAATAAACTAAAGGAAGGAGAAGCTGAATATATCATCTAAAGTTTTTTCCCTGTACAAAAGGAATAAAATATCTGAGGACAACAGCTGGACAAGAAAAAGTAGATTGAAAAAAAAAAATACATAAGATTGTAATATAGTATCTTATAAAATTGTAATTTTAATCTATATAAAAAAGTATTAAGTTCTACAAAGAGAAAAATCAAAGGAAAAAACTAATAATTAATAAAACTAAGAGCGGAGGAAAATAAATAATGATGGGAAAAAATGGAATATGAAAACAAAAATAATTTTGTATAAGAACTGTAAAGAATGGCTAAACAACAAAAACATAAAAGGAAATAAAGAGAGGAGCTAAAGACAGCTTTTTTTCTTTTGCATGAAATGATAAAGAACCAAGAACAAATAAAAGAGGAAGAAAGAATAAATCAAAGGCAAAAACATAATATAGCACAACAGGGGCAAAAATGACAAAAAGGTCACTGTCTAAATGCTTAAGTTAGCATTTGGATAGATAATGCAAGTGGAGAGGTTGAGTATGAGCAAGCAAAGAATGCCAATACCTCAATGAGTAAGATAACGAGGTATTTATAATGTATTGTTATATATCCATGTGATTTTTGGATTTGATCCACAACCCTGGGACCAGATGTACGGCTATATGGATGTGGCAAGCCATAGGATACATGTTGTGCTTCCACAAGTCTAATGCTTCATTAATGGAGAGTGGAAATGGTGCCATGTAGCAGTATAGCCTGTTGGTGAATTTGTGGGTAGAAATAAAAAAATGGAAGTCAGAAAATCTAGAAATAAAAGACGGGTTTGAGGTATATAAGAATAGTTTCCTTAAAATTTCACTTGCCTCCACTACAAAGTATGCTAACGGGTTTTCATGATAAATTATCCCCATGATACAACAAAAACAAAACACTATATTTAGTAATAATATAGTACCCAAGAACAAGATATAAAACCTGGAAATTTCTAGAGATTTAATAAAAGACAGGGTGCCATTTTATGAATTGATACACTAATTGTAATTCATGCAACCTTTCACCTACAGATATCTTTTCTTGAAACAACACAACTATTACAATAAATATATCTATTTATTGAATTCTGGAGGTATCTCTAGATAACATGGCTTTACTAAATGTCTTCAGATCTTCCTTAACATAATAATAACATTTTGTCGAGTACACTATTTCTACATCCTTCAACCAAGAAGGCTAAAACTTGAGATGAGGTAAAATCTGGTGCTAATATCTTTTCTTTCCTTTTACGTTGACTCTTCCTTAGTTTGAAATATGTCATAGGCTCTTTCTTTTCATTACTAGCAGAGGCACCAGAGTTAAGTCACATGATTAATCAATATTGGATTCCAATTCAGTGATATAATCTAAGTTCTACAACCTATATGCCTTTGGAATTCTCAACACATCTTACAAAAACACATTTATTTCTTCTTGCACCTAATTTTGATAATTTAGGATCATGCACTCTCTAAAAGGCTAAACAGACCCATAACCTTAAATACATCAAGTTCAGTTTTCTTCATTTCTATATTTCATATGAAGAAGTATGTGTTTTCATAGAAGTAATCCTATTATGAACATGATATTCAACAAGTAATACTTTTCCCCTGATAAATTATTTGGTAATTTAGCATTTAGAAGCATAGAGTACTTAATTATATCCAAAATAAGGGCAAAGCTGACAGAACATACCACGGAGCTAAAAAGGATAAATACTATAAAATGTCTCTTGTAACTGCCTGGAAAGTGTTTTTGCAAATACAAACACACTAAAGGCAACCACAAAAAAACGTAAAATGTCAAAATATTAAAAAAAAAAAATACACACTGTAATAGCAAAACGGCCAGCATGGCAGTGTAGTGATAAAAATTAAAAAAAAAAAAAAAATCCAAAGACAGATTCAAAGAGAGATAAAAAAAAAAGTGCTAAAGAAGATTAAGTAAGAAAACATTAGACAAAATCCAAATTTAAATGAGCTAAAAATATTCATGGCAATATTTGGACAAACTATTTAGAAGTCTACATATCAAGAACATGCAATCATCATCGCCACAAAAGAGATTTAATCGAATGTAAAATAAATTAAATATATATAGCCATGAAAGAAATAAACATAGAATCAAGACTAAAAAAACATAATTTAAACTTAATTAACACTTATTTTAAACTATGCAAAACACTAAACTCAAAAAAGCATATCAATAGTAAGCACAAGCAGCTATTATCTATTCATAAAAATTAAAAATAGATAGCAAAACACTATAATAAGATGTAATATAGATTGATGACATTTATTAACATAAGAATAAAATCATGTATCTACAAAGAGTTCAAAAAAATAGAAGACATATTAGTTTCAAAAAAAAAGAATACATAAATATCAGAAAGCAGACAAAAATAAATAACAAAGGGATTTATTGTCAGATGACATATATATTAATGCAATGTTCTATCATAAATGAATATAGAAGAGGTTATACAAAGAAGTAGGCATTAATAGCACGACTCAAATCTTACTTAAACCACAAAGTACTAGCCATGCAAATGTCAATAAAGAAGGCGTAATGAAGGTAGTGAAGAAGACAAGATAGTAAATGAATTATGAAGAACAGTAAATGAATTGAAAGGAAGTGAAATAGGGAGAAGAAAGCATAGACAGAAGCAAATGATATGAAACAACAATATTTTACAGAGAAAAAAACAATTAAATAACATCAAAAAAGTAATAATAAGACAAGTAGGCAACCCAAAAAAATAATTTCAATACAAAAAAATTAGCATATGTTTATTATTTTTTTAAAAGATAGATATTAAAATGAAAAGGAAAAAGATAAAACTAAAGTAATAAAGCCATTTTTTTTTCATTTTTTCCAATAAAATAAAATAGAATAATAAATAAATAAACCTGAATCTACTATAACAGAATTTTTAAAAAAATTTTGCCTTTTTTTTTTGTAATGCATGAAAGTCAGCAACTCATTAATACTTATTTTCTTATTTCTTTTGACCAAATGCATAAAAAATTGTAATGTCAGAAAGTTAATAAAAATATTTGCCAAATATGGCACAAATCATCAACCTAAGAAGACAGATCATTAATTTAAATATCACAGATCATCACTAATATCTTAAATGCAAGCTAAATATCAGGTAAACCTCACCTACCTAACTAGAACAGCCCCTTTTCAATGAACATCCACCCAGCCCAACAAAGATATGCTTATGAAGAAAAAAACTACTGAACAAAATAACATACTGACCAAAAAAAAGTACAACAACAAAAGAAAAAAATCACAAAAGACATGAGTCATATATCAAACAAGAAATCAAATAAAAATTTCAAATTTCAAATTAAAAAATAACAAAAAAAAAAAGAGTCAGTGATCAAACAAAAAGTAAACTAAAAATTTCAAATTTCAAATCAAAAAATAAGAAACTAACTAAAGACACTAAAATAACACCTAAACAAAACCTAAAAGACTGAGAAAAAAAAATCAACTATGCAATGAAATAGCTAAGAACAAAAGGAGAAAAAGAAATCAAGAAAAAAAGAAGATAAATAAAACACGAGTAAGACCGAAAAGAAAAAAAGAAAAAGAAAAAACAAATCCACCATACAAGGAAGTAACAAACAAAGAGAGGAAAGAAAAACAACAAAAAAATAAGCCATCAAAGGAGACAGCCAATGCCAAAACCGAACATGCAAGAGAAAGCATAGAGGTGAGAAAGGAAGAACGATGCAATAATAAAACCACAAAAGAAAATGAAGAGGAGGAATCTGCAGATTAGGGTTGGCATCAAATGACAAAGAAACCCTAAACAAAGAGGCAAAAAATAAGCAATAAAAAAAGGATTAGACAATAATATAACAAAACAAGAGGTTGGATGACCAGAAAACCCCTGGCACAAACAAAGCTTGGAGAAGACAAATAAGAGCAAAATGGACAAAGCACAACAAGAAGATAAAATGACCAAAAACCTAACACTAGAACCAAAAGCAAAGGAGAGAACTAAGGGCAAAACGAGCAAAACACTGTACAAACTACTATGAAATTTGCCTCTTATTTGGTATATATAATGATGTGACAAGGGACATTTATCTTTTTTTAGAGTTAATTCAAAAATTATACCTTCTGTTTTTTATTTATTGAATATATACCTTCATATTAGATTTAATACATAAATTTATACCTTACTTCAGTCAATAGTTAATTTTGATATTTAAAATAACCAAATTATCTTTAAGCAAAAGAGAAAAATTAAAACTTTCAAAAAATAAGATGAAACGAAAACAAAAACATACAAAACACCCATTTTTAGGGTATTCTCTAATTTTTGAAGTAAAAAATTTTAGTATATATATTTATATTTTTAATTTTTAAAGCTCTCTTATTTATTAACAGAGTATTTTAGGTAAATTTTTAATCTAAAACTAAAGATTGATCAAGAAAAGGTATAAATTTGTATTTTAAATTTAATTTAGAGGCATTCATTCGATGAGATAAAAAATTAAAAATGTAATATTTATATAAATCTAAAATATAAGGTATAAAAAGGTAGATAACCCATGTGACAGTCGTTGATATCTAGTTATTAGTTTTATCAACAATATATTGTTCTTATTTCTTTTGAAAGCATATAGTTCTTATTAAAATATACCTCTTTATTTTTTATTTTTATACCAACTGTATTTTAATGGCATGAACTACTTTTACAACATATATAAGTAATTACATTTTTTGGTCATTGAAAGTGACAATCTTGTAACCAGATCATTAGCGATTAAATTCAATGGTCATTAAAATACATCTTAATTGTGTACACCGTTCATAATCAACCATTTCTTTCAATGCCATTGTTTATTTTTATGAACATTATAAATAAACATCTTAAAGGTATGGTCTTAGATCACTATATGAAGTAATTACTTATAACTAAAAGATATGGTCATTAAAAATTATAGTTTTTTCATTGAAATAACTTATATTTTAGTTTTAAATACGTGGTTTCAATGGTTACTATTATATTAACTCTTTGATATAAATATGATGGTTGCAACAAAGTAGATATTTGACCAAAAAATATTTTGAAAATTAATGAACATTTAATTTAGATATTTTATTAAATATGATTTGGTTGGGTAACTTGTTTGTGACCTGTTGATGTGACTTTTTATTTTTTAAATAATAAAATGTAAACTAAAGATTTGTTATAACATCTTACATGATTCGGTGAAACAGGATTAACTCAAGGTTATCCAATTCATTGAAGGTTAACAAGCTGCTTAATCTACTTTAGTAGGTCATATAAGCATAACATTCATGATATGATGATACTAGTGAGTATATCATTCATGATTGCAGTATATCAATGATTTATTGATTTGTAATTTATCATTGATTAACTTGGTGTTTTATTGACTCAATAATTTATCGGTTACTTGATGATAAATTATTAGTAGTTTAATAATAAACTAATTTATTAGTAAAAAAATATAGTTAATAAATAATGTATTAATGTTAATTAGTGATGTACTTAATAATATACTGGTGTTTATTAATGATATATTACTATCAGAAAAAAAAAGCTTATTTTTCAAATTTTAAAAAATTTCCATCATTTCTTTAATTTTTGAAAAATTCTGCCATAAAAGATGGTAAAAATAGACTATTTATGTAATTTATCCCTAATATAAATGTTATATAGTTATTATTATAATTAGATCGGTGACTTAGAGGGTGTTTGGCAGTGGTGGGAACCACTCAGTTCCCACCACAATCTCAGTTATGAACAGTGTAAAGCTTTCACATGCTACAGTAACAATAAAAAAATATACTACAGTATAAAACTCTCACATGCTACAGTAAAAGTGGTTCCCACCACTAGTTCTCACCACTCTTCCAAACACCCTCTTAACCGTGAAAAGTCGTCCACTCATGTACATGCGTGTATGTGTGCGTGTTTTTTTTTTTTTTGGTTCACGTTTATATATCCAAACTTGTACTAAAAAGTCTTCAACAATGCCCACCAATTGCTTCCAAAGAAAAAAAAAGAACAAAAGTCAGACTACAATTGGTGTGGAGCTGTGCTAGCCACGTTACTATCACTTGGTACGTCGTTTTGTAGACTACGTTAACAACTTGACACCGTTGGTTTTTATTCTTCACATGCTTCTTCTTCTTCTTCATTTCCTCTTGCTAAATTCTCAATTCCATCACGTGCGCCGACTATTATTACCCCATTGCTTAACCCAAATAAAAATCAATTTGATAAAGTGTTTAGCAATCTCAGTTAGAACTATTGTTATAGTTCCTAAATAATGTAAAATTCTTAAATAATGTAAAATTCTCACATGCTATAGTAAAAAGTAAAAAGTTACTACAATGTAAAACTCATAAATGTTATAATATTTTGATCCATAATAATAGTTCTAACTATATTTTTTAAACACCGTATTACTCTTCTTCTAGGTTTAAACTTTAAAGTACCTACGCCAAAATAAAGAATTAAAAAAAATTTAAAAAACCTTCATGAGAATTGAGAAGAGAATCAAGTGGAAAATATACCTCTGACGTCTAAGTCTTGACTACTACAACTTTACAATTGATTTGCTTCCTTCCCTTCACCGTCGATGAATCAAACAGAACATTCCGTGGAAATTGGAAACCTCCCAAAAGGTACGCTCTCGTCCACGTGTCCGGCCATTAATCAAACCTGGCCCACACGGTTGATGCCACGTCAGCTTAAAAGTTAGGCTGTTTTTTTGTTCGTTCAAATCAAAACACAAACATGAAAAAAAAAACCCCAATTTTTTTTTTTTAATTTTTAAAAAGCACGAGAAAAGATACTCAAAATTCAAAGCCAAACTCTCCAAGAAAACCAAAAGCGCTTTCCTAGCTAATTTCCATATGCATGCCCCGACAACAAAATATTCCCCGAATCTTCTCTCTCAATTCTCAACTCTCAAATATTCTTATCAACCCCATGCTTATTTCATGCTATATATATATATATACACACACACATACACACATATAAAAACCCACCACTTCTTTCTTATTACAAATATATATATATATCTCAAGACACACACTCTATTTCTCTTTACCAAAGAGGGAAAAAAAGGGAAATAATATTGCAACAATGGCCAACTCTAGGTTGTTGTTGTTACGCTTGTCTTGTAATAATAAGCCTCTGATGAGTTTTGTTGGCCCTAATTCTTCGACAATCATCAGGTGTAATAGTACTACTCCGTTCAAGGTTTTATTAGGGTTTAATAATGGAGATAATGATCAGAGGCAGACCTACCAAATAAACTTGAACAAGGATAGTACTAGTGTTAAGGCATCGGAGGCGGCGGCAGCGGCGGTGGCGACGACACAAGCCCAGGACGATGAAGTCCGTGGTGGAATGTTCATGTTGATGGATTTGGTTTCTAGTACTAGTAGTGCCAATAGCCATGCTTTGCTATTTTCGATGTTGAGGAATATTGCTGATTTGATCAACCGAAGGAAATATTATTTTCAGAAAATGCAGCTCCAGATGTTCTTCGAAAGGGTATGCGAGCATTTGATATGTGTCTCTTGATTAATCTCTTCCTTTAAATTAATATTTTGAAGAAATATATGTATATCTTTGAGGTTCTAGATCAGTATTATATGGACCATATGTTTCATGTGGTTGCCATCTGATGAACTAGCCGGTTATTTCCTTTTGTTGTTTGTCATAATTTTATTTAAAATAATAGGCCGTTGATATATATATTTGAACTTTCTTGTATATTTTTTTTCAATTAATGTAAATTTAATAAGAAAAGAATAGAAAAGAGCGATCATATTATATAAGATTTAATAAACATAAACTAATTTTACATGCAGGCCATAATTGATTGTCGTTTCTTTACATTATTTGCCGTCGCGGGATCTTTGCTTGCTTCTGTATTGTGTTTCGTTGAGGTAAGTATATTAACTATATTACTTGGCATTTTTTTATTTTCCAAATTATTCTAGTTCGAAAATTTCATTTTGTTTTATTGTATTTTTCGTCGTATTAATTAAAAAAAGAAAAGAAAAAAAAATGTTTTTAGCTGCACTATATAAAACATGCAAAGTTTTGCGGCTTTTGCCTTTGAATTTGCAGGGAAGCCTTGTGGTTCTGAAGTCCTACATCCACTATTTCCATGCATTGTCACATAAGGCAGATCAAGGGCATGTGATGCAGCTACTAATTGAAGCCATAGGTAATTAAAAACTTTTCCATATACATCAAACAAATAGATCCCCTTCTAGAAGATTTTACAATTTGTATCCTACTTTGCCCTGCACTTTTTTTTTTATATCACAATATCTATAAGAGTCTTAAAAATTAAATTATACACCAAAGTTTTTCTTTTTAAGTATATTCAAGCTTTAAACTGAAAGTGCCTGAAGACATATATAGCCTAATAAAATCCACGCCAAGCTTGAAACTTTTATTCGGAGGATAATGAAAATTAGAAATAGTACTAATATAGACAAAGTTATATATTTCAATTATCGACTGAAAGTATAATTTTAGTTTTTTTTTTATTTTTTTAAATAAAATTAGGGTACAACAACACGTTTCACTAAGAGATACAATTTTCTTACAAAATACGGACATAACTTAAATATTTGATTAACTGTGTAAAGATTAAAATTCGAAAACTTCTCACTCAATTCAATGTGACTTTGCCACTATGCAGAGTTCAAAAAAAAAAAAAAAAAAAAACTTAAAACCCTGCATTAAACAAAAAAAAAAAAAAAAACTAACTATTGTAGCGACTATACAAATTTGTAATATTTAGGACTCTAAACTTTAACAAGCTTATTTTAAGATGATTATAAGCATGTAGATATTAAATAGATAAACTAAGGTAAAAGGCCGAAATAGAGTTTAAAGTATATCTGTTTCATTCACGTCCCATAAAATTCTCTACTTTATATTATTTGTCTAATGCATGCTAATATTGCATACAGATACGTTCCTAATAGGAACCGCCATGCTTATGTTCGGAATTGGGTTATATACCATGTTTGTTGGGTCAAAGTCTGTGAAAGAAAAAGGCCTTGCTGGGTCAAACCTCTTCGGTTTATTCCATGCCAAGGTAAGTTATTTTGAAAAACACTTTTTATCTCTATGAGATTTTATCCCCGCTATTCATACAAACAGTGAGCCACTTTCATAGGAAGTAGGGTTTATTGTTTTATGAGTAGCGTCGATAGAGCCCATGGGGCCACATAGGACAGCTCCATTATATTTAATTAAGTTGGTATTAAATATGATTAGATGATTAATGATGTTTCAGAGAGTTCCAAGGTGGGTTGAAATGAAATCAGTTTCAGATGCAAAAGCAAAGCTAGGGCATGCAGTGATGATGATACTTCAAGTGGGAGTGTTGGAGAAGTTCAAGAGTGTCCCATTGGTCACTGGGTTTGATCTTGCCTGTCTTGCAGCAACTCTTCTAATTTCCTCTGCTTCTATATTCCTTCTCTCTCGACTCTCTGTTACTTCAAGGTAGAGCTTAACAGTGATAACTGAGTTTAGTCAATAGATTAGTACCAAGTAACAAACCAATTCTTTTTACAGAGGATAAATGTAATATTTAATGTTTATATACGAGATTGAGAGGGAAAAAATAACATCAGTTTCCAAGATAGAATAATCAAATTCTATTCTTTGTAATCGTATTCATATAATAGACGTGAAGAATATAGTACTCTTTATATATATATAAAAAAAATAATATAATTACTTTTACTGCTTATCTTACACTCCCTGTATTTCTCAAGTTAGTTTCTTTCTTTCTTTCTTTCTTTCTTTCTTTTTGAATCTCCATGCCTTAATACATGTATTGTTGATTGGTAGGAGTCGAATTCATCATTAAACAAAGCGATTAAGGACTTCTAGTTCTACAAGGAAAACAATTAACCTTTATCCTCATGGTGTAAATTTGATAGATTTCGTGACTACCAAGCAAAAGCTGTTGAAAGCAATTCACCAAGCCCTAAACTTTGGCTTACGACCAAGGGTGGAGCCACCCACGGACAAAGGAAGGTGGCTGCCCCACATGAACTTTTTTTTTTTCCTATTAATTTGTTCATAGAATTTTGTAAGAATTGCGTTCCGTCCTGAATTCATCTTTTTATTTGTCTCGCTTTATTAGTCTAATTATGCCTAGCCCTACTGATTAGTTTTTCTGGCTCTAACAAGACATACACAAGTCATTTGATGAATATGGCTACTGAGGTGACCACCACCAAACTCTACTGTGAGCATCAAAAATTCTCCTTACAAGCCCACGTGATTATACATTGATCGAAGTTGGACAGTTTTATTCATTGGCTCATGATAAACCATATTCTGCAGCAACCCAAGAAGTCACATACAAGTGAAACAAAGACTAATACCTTCCTCAAAGTAAAACACCTGCAAAAGTACAAGAAAAGGAAACGAGTTCTGACCAATCTCCAAACTATTTTCTCGTCCCAAATAATGGCATGCCAAATATCAATTGTATCAATCTTCCTCTTCTTCATCATCACTGCCTCCACCGAACATGGCAGCCATTTTCAGTGCCAGATTTGCAGCCATTTCTCTCCTCTGAAAGTCGGGCATGAGCCTCAAACTCTCCCGCACGTTACCAATCTCGGACATCAACTGTTCCAACTCATCAAAGTCAAAATGTGTGGTCTCATTTGGTTTTGCTGCTTGGTTACGTTCGCCTAGATGTAGTGCCACTCTCTCATCATTGTTGTCGTGAAATGCAGCCGTAGATGTTGAAGGGTGTGTCTCCTTCCCAATGCACTTGTTTTCATTCTCTAGATCACCGCTCGAGTTGAGATTACCTTGAGAAACTACTGATCCCTCTGCATTTGAGGTGGAAGTAGTACCACTTGCAGAAACCCATCTGTTATCTGTGTCATCCCATGGTTCAGCTGAACCCGCGGATAGAATTTCGTACTCAAGTTCGTAATCAGATTCTTCTTCTGACAAGTCTGAAGATAGAGGAAAATATTTAGCATTCTAAGTAAAAAGTCAAGTACCAGCTAAACGTAAATGAAGGAAAAACCTTCTTTTTCAGGTAATGATGGTTCAGTAATCTTGTCTCCTGACTTAAGAATCATTCCAGGCCACATATGAGCAGCGAGAGCACCAAAGAGACGTTCAACTCCTTGCAAATCACCATCAGCTGACAAACCTGTCCAACAAAACCATCTTCATCTCATTAACAAAATAAATACAGACAAATCTTTTTCCCCCAAACTACTCTGACATCTAACTTCATCATTAATTTTCTCCCATACTTGTTACCCTTTCTGTTCATGGAACCCAACAGGTGACCTCCACCAGAGCATCAAGCATTTTCCCTTAGATGTGAGTGTCTTTGTGTGTGTGTGTGTGTGTGTGCAAGTTGTAGATATCCCTAAACCAGTTCCCCACCTTGCAAGATTAAGTCATAATGCTATAACTCCGTACAAGCCACCATCATGTACGTCCTTAAGATCAGATTTGAAGCATTTTTGAGAATGACTGATATAATGGAAAGATATTTCATTACGATCAAAGTATTTATACTCCTTGCAGACATCGTAACTCCTAACATCTTAAACCCTGTATTTGTCTAACCCGCTTACAATGAAAAAGCATATGAAAGCATATCAAGACATGAAGAAGGGCCTTACATTTGTCAAAATCAGCATTACAAGCACATGATTCGATAAACTCAATGTTATGTTCAGCGCACCACTCCAAACATGACCTTCTAATCTCCAAAGAGGGTTCCTCATCCCCTAACAAACTACTTCCCTCGGTCTCAGAAATTCCATAGTCAACAAACTCGAAACGAGAGTCAGAAAACGAGTCTTCTACTTTCAATAGGCGTCTTCTGTACTCAGAATGAACCGGATGAGCTAGAACAAGATCCACTTTGTTCCCTATGCATAACAAAATCTCAAACCTTTGAAGATCATTACGAGATACCCAATCTTGTAGGGCAACAAGAGACGATGGCTGCACACAATATCATAAAATGAAATTTAATTACACCAATCCTTCATGGCGGCGCATGCAATGAATTTTAAAACGCAGAACACACAGTAGATGTGTTGGAGATGCAGAAAGGAAATTGCCTACATCATTCATGTCGAAGACCATGACAAGGGCTGCAAGTTGAGTATATGTTGGAAGAGTCGTAATGGAGAATCCGTCGTGAAAATGAGCAACGCATATGGAAACATCAGCAGTGTAGTATTTTGTGTCGATAGTCCAGCTGCTCGTGAAAAAAACCAACAACGACCGTGAATTGTGGCAGGACAAAGAATGTTATGGACCAACCAGTATCCTCTATTCCCATGGGCTAACTACTCGTAAAAAATAAAAATAAAAATAAAAACACAAGAAAATAAAAGAAAAACCAACCCATGAAGTATCTCTTCCAACGCCGAATCACACGCATCTTCAAAATCAACAGAGATTAATCCTGTCACCACAATATGCTTTCAATTTCTTTGCACATCTTTGCAGTTTCCTTTATTTTCAGAATCGCAAAATTTATTACATAATAGCAGCTAAAACAGAGCATTTGATTAAGTACTAACTAATAATAAAAGATTTCAACTGATTCATTACACAAGAGTCAACAGAGAGAGAGAGGCGGAAAACGGCATACGTGAAAGAAGAGTGCGCTTGCCGACGTTAGGCGACCCAACAAAGATGATGCCCGGCCTCTTCTCTAGAGTTTTGTGGGGATCATGATCAGCATCCTTGTCTTTTTGTTGCATTTTATCTTTCCTGTGACCAAAAATTCAAAATGACTCATATAAGTTTTAGAGATAATCCACCTTCAATCTATATGTATGGATGTACAAGTATGTAAATGAGCTTTGTATAGACAAGAATCTAATCTTTTTTACCTTCCCATTTTACAAAAAGACTGAGCTACCTTTGAGATTCTGTCTTGTTCATTTTAGAGAATTTGGTGGTAATCTTTAACAAAATAAAAAGCAAAAACAAAATGTATGAAACAAACTTCAGGGATATAATAAAATCTATTCATTTATGTGAAAAGTTCCCAATTATGAATACAGGTATACTATCTCCAAATTCCTCTATTTGCTTTATTTAACAGTAGCAAAGAAAATTAGCAAAAATCAAGGATTCGAAAATCAACAACAATTGACCCACACAAAAAAAAAAAAGAAAAAAAAGAAAAGAAGACTTCGAACTGAGAATATTAACTAAAACCATGAACAATAATTAGACGAAAACAAACTCTAAACTCAATCAAAAGGAAGTTATGAACAATAATCCGAGGCCGTTTCTTTAAATGATCTGAAGCATAACTGGAAAAATTAGAATCTAGATTTCTTGCAGAAAAAATAAGAAGAAAAGCTTACAAGATGATGATTGAGATTGTAAACGAAGCTTGTAAATCTTACAAGATCAAATCGACTGATGATCGAGAAAAAAGAGCAGAATAGGAGAGAGAAGAATGGGAGGAGAGGAGGTTTTGGTTTTGTTTTGAGGGTAGTTTTGGTATTTTGGAGGTCTTCTTTTGTTGTTTTTTGGTAGGTCAAATGGGCTCGGCCTTCGAGTTTGTTATTTATGGGCCGGACTTCTGGGCCTGAGTTGAGAGATTCATATGACGATGTACTCTCCTGAAGCCTGAAGGTCTGTGCTTCAGCTTTGCTTCCATCGCCGTGGACATTCGCAAGGTAAATCTCTCTCTCTCTTCTCTCTTTCTCTCTCTAGATTTTTTATTCAGTTCGATTGATTGATTTATTTATTTATTTTGTTATTAGCTTTCTCAACTGATTTAGTTTGATGGCTGCTTAATTTCTGTGTTCTTTCTCAGTTTAAGGTTTTAAATCAATGATTCTACACGGACTAAAAAGAAATGTTTTTTTTTTTTTTTTTGTTAACAACAACAAAATATTGGCGGGAAAATAAAAATATATATTTCATCTGCGTATATTTATGACTTCAAGGATAGAAGAAAATTATGATCATTGGGCTGCTCTAATTTTGCCTAATTTTCTTCGTTTTCGATGTATGTTTTGTAAGTTCCTTTTTCTTAATCAGATATCAAAATTAATAACTGAATTTGACCCTTCTATTTTTTTTTTTGGGGGTTCCCAATTTCTTTTGCTTTTTCATGCTTCCTGCTTACATATTTTGGTTTCTGGAAATTTCCTTGCTAATCATTTTCAATCGTTGCTTATTGGTTTTTGTTGGGAAATGATAATGTCTTTTTTTTGATTTAGTTAAGATTGTCTATATAATTGGAAAAATAACTTAGTGGAAACATATAAAGTGATATTTCATTGTTTATTGTTCCTTTTGTTTTGGTGTGCCGGTAAGACCTGAAATCTTTGAGAGAAGGAAGGACACAGAACAAAAATGTCAAAGTCTTGTAAGGGCCTAGCAGCAGAATTGTTGAAGTGCCTTAGCGAATCAGATTGTGTCAAGGTCGAAAACCGGTCGTTTAGGGAATGCGCCGGAGAGAAGAGTCCTTCAATCTCGAGCGAGTGCGTCGGCTTGAGGGAGACTTATTTCAACTGCAAGCGAGGCCAGCTCGATATGAGGGCTAGAATACGAGGAAACAAGGGCTACTAAAGTGTTGGTAAATGTCTTTTCCCAACTTGTGGGGTGGAATTTTGTGGTTTGAGTGAGATTTTTGGCTCATGGTCTGGTCCTTTTGAGAATTGTGTTTTTATCACTTAACATGTACAAAAATTTGGTCAATTTTGTGCCTTGCAATTAAACTTATCAAAAGTTACTTGTGCTTTAAATGCATTTCGTGTGTGCTTACATTAACATCCAATTCTAAAATGAAAATTTTTTGCTATAAATATTGTAGGGTACTAGGGTTTTCTTGTGATCATATATCATAATGCTCTGTACTCTCACTTTTATTATTGCAATGTTTATTTGTTTCAATAGTCTCTTCTAGACGAGTGAGGGCGGCCTAATTGGTTGTAAGTCCCTTCACCTCAACTATAGGTTGAGAGTTTAAGTCATACTAAACCCCACTTGAAAGTGGTGGCATTCCCTCTCCCCTTGTATAAAAAAAAAAAAAAAAATTTGTTTCTTCTATTCTTTCCCCTTAAAACTAGGATAGATAACATCATGAGTGATGATCATGTTCAATCAAGAGACCATAAGTCATCATCACAATAGGATAACAAAAAATAGCTGTTCATGTTGAGATCAAAGAACTCCTTTGCACTATTATCGTGAGACCAGCTTCGGCTTCCCCTTTGAAGTTTTTGCTCTCTATATTTATACAAAGATTGATGTCTTTGCACAATGCTTCTGCAAATTTATTGTGTATTTCGCTTGTACGGTGTTGATAGTGTGGCCTCACAAGGGGAAGAAGGGGTTTTCTTAAAAACATCAGCTCTTAACATTTAAAATGTATTGAGTATCTTATCTTTCACTATATGTGTTGTGTTTTATGTTTTCTCAATCTTGTCTTGTTTTTGGTTTAGAAGCAAGTGACATTACTGCTCGGAAAAGAGTTATGATTTTCATGTATGCCATGGTCGAGAGATTTGCTGATTTGGGATTATTTTTAAACCAATAACTTTGGGAGAAAAGAAATAATTCTTATTTATTCTAAAAATTTCATTTACAGTACTATGTGCTATTTAAAAGAAAAATACACTAACGATTCCCCTATTTTAGGAAACAAACTCTCCACAAAAATAGACCCTAATAAACTGATTGATATGATAACAAATAATCAGGAAAACAGAAAAGGAAAAGGCTTAATTTAGAAAACTAATATCCCCTAATTAATCCCAATAATCGTGGGATTTTATCCTAACTGTCCAACACTCTCTCTCAAGCTGGTGAATAGCTATCAATCATTCCCAGCTTGCAAATACAGTGATCAAATCTTGACTTGTGTAGAGCTTTAGTAAGAACATCAGCTTCTTGAGACTTGGTGGGAACATAGGAGAGAACAATTGTTCCACGTTCGATCTAGGACTTAATAAAATTTTTGTCGATTCTCACATGTTTCATCCTGTCATGTTGCACTGGGTTGTGAACCACACTTATTGCAGACTTGCTGTCACTTAACAGAGTCATAAGACTGGATATATGCACATTCGAGTCTTCCAATAACCTTCTAATCCAGATTAATTCACATGTCCCTTAGGCTATTGCTCTATATTCAGCCTCAGCGCTACTCCTAGCAACCACGGACTGTTTTTTACTTCTCCAAGTCACCAAATTTTCCCATACTTTTGTGCAGTATCTTGATGTTGACTTGCTGTCTTTCACTGTACAAACCCAATCTGCATATGAGTATCCAATAACCTCTCTTGTTCCAGTTTTCCTGAATAACAAACCCTTTCCTAGGCTCCCTTTTAGGTATCTCAAGATTTGGTTAACTGCTTCCATATGCCTTTTTGTAGGAGCATGCATAAATTGACTTACAACACTCACACTGAAGGCAATATCTGGTCTAGTAAGAGATAAATAGATTAACTTCCCTATTAAATGCTGATAGCTCTCCTTATTTACTGGAGGGTCCTCCTCAGATATTTGGTGCTTCCAGTGACGTCCTAATGGTGTGCTAGCAGGCTTGCACCCAAGTTTCCCAGTCTCTTTGAGTAAATCAAGTGTGTACTTCCTTTGAGAAATAAAGATACCCTCTCTACTCCTCGCAAACTCAATACCAAGAAAGTACTTGAGAGTCCCGAGATCCTTTACCTTAAACTCAGTTTGCAGTCTTTTCTTAAGATTTGCAATCTCCTCTTCATCATCACCTGTAACCACCATATCATCTACATACACAATGAGGATTGCCTGTTTACCAGTTTCACCCCTTTTTACGAATAAGGTGTGGTCGGCTTGTCCTTGTTTGTAGCCAAGTTGTTTCATGACCGTGCTAAACCGTGTGAACCATGCTCGTGGTGATTGCTTCAGGCCGTAGAGAGATTTCTTTAATCTACATACCTTGCTCGGATCTCCTTGAACTTCAAAACCAGGTGGAGCCCTCATGTAGACCTTTTCTTCCAATGTGCCATTTAAAAAAGCATTTTTGATATCCAACTGATATAACTTCTAGTCCAAATTTGCTGCAATAGACAATAAGACCTTGATAGTGTTCAGTTTTGCAACCGAAGCAAAAGTTTGTTCATAATCAATCCCATATGTTTGTGTAAATCCTTGAGCAACAAGCCCTTGCTTTGTACCGCTCAACAGTCCCATCTGGCCTATACTTAACCGTGAAAATCCACTTGCTACCTATAATCTTCCTCCCTTCTGGTAGCTTGACATACTCCCAAGTACCATTGTCTACTAGGGCCTTCATTTCCTCCACCACTGCAGCTTTCCACTCTGGATCTTGAAGGGCTTCATGAATATCTTTTGGAATTTGAGTCTTGTCAACCTCTGAGATAAATGCTTTGAATTCTCCTGACAACTTGGAATGAGTGTAATAACTCGAAATTGGATGCTTAGTGCAAGATCTTACCCCTTTTCTTACTGCAATAGGCAGGTCTAGATTATTTTCTTCCTCTTCTTCATGTGCATCGACTATCTCAACCTCCTCTTGATCACCAATCTCTGGACTTGTTCCAAGCTCTTGGTCACCCATCTTAGGACTTGCCACAGGTTTAGAGTCATGGTTTGGCTTTGGAGTTTTTGGCCTTCTAGTATATACCATGATTGGCTTCGGATTTGCAAAATTGGGCACTCCCCCTTGGCCGAAGTCACCACTGTCTTTCAAATTTATTGGCTATACAGACTCGGACTGAGATTGACCCAAAGGTAAATTTGAAATAAACAACGGAAGAGATATCATAGCAGGATCCCAATGTTTTTCTCCCTGGATATAGTTCTCCCTTTGGAGAGAAACTTGTGAATAAAAGGTTTAATGTTCTACAAATGTGACATCACATGAGAAAAAAAAAAACGTTTAGTGGGTGGATTGAAAAATTTATATCCTTTTTGTGTGGAAGAATAACCAAGAAAAATACATTTAAGTGCACGTGGATCAAGTTTACTTCGATTCGGTTGAGTGTTACGAACAAATGCGACACAACCAAAGACACGAGGTTGAAGAGAATTAAGAATCCTAGTGGATGGAAAAATAGTAAGAAGTTCATTTAGAGGGGTTCGATGTTTAAGGACTCTGGTTGGGACTCTGTTTATGAGATATGCAGATGTGAGAATGGCTTCCGCCCAAAAAGAATGTGGTACATGACTAGCAAACATAATTGCTCTAGCAACTTTGAGTAAGTGTCTGTTTTTTCTTTCTGCAACTCCATTCTATTGAGAAGTATCAACACAAGAACTTGGATGAAATATTCCAATTTCTTTAAGATATTCATTAAATTCATGTGAAAAATACTCCTTCCCATTATCAGTTTGAAGAATATGAATATGAGATTAGAACACATTTGTGATGAGTTTGTGGAATTGTTTGAAGATAGAGAACACTTCTGATATTTCATGCATTAGATAAATCCAACATGCGCGTGAGTGATCATCAACAAATGTAACGAACCAATGTTCTCCAGTTAAATTTGACACACGAGACGGTCCCCATACATCACTATGGATAAGATAAAAGGGTTTGGATGGTTTGTATGTGTGAGGATGATAAGTTGCTCGAGTTTGTTTTGCTAGAACACAATGATCACAATGAAATGAAGAAGGATTTTTATTAACAAATAAATGTGGGTACAAATATTTTAATCTTTTATGCCAGAATTCAACACTAGAATCAGAAAACGAAGATAAAACAGTGGGTGAAATCAGTCTTGGAGTAGAATTAGCACCCCAAAAATAGTGGAGACCATTACTCTCTTTAGCTGTGCCAATCGTCTTCTCCAATGACAAATCCTGAAATTTACAACAAGAGGGAAGAAACATTACTGCACAATCCAAATCTTTAGTAATTTTGCTAACCGAAAGCAAACTGCACTTCAAATCCGGGACATGTAAAATTGATTTTAGGTTTAACCCATTTACTTCCACATCCCTTTTTTCTGCTACTTTGCAAGCAGAACCATCTGCCACTGTAATGCCAATATTCTTCCTACATGGTTTATAATTCACAAAACCTGTACTAGAATTGGTCATGTGGTTTGACGCCCCTGTATCCACAATCCAATGTTGTTGTAGACCAGAATGTGACAAAAAAGAGTATTTACCTTGATGGGTTGTTAAAGTAGTAGCATTTGATGTTGTGGATTCAACTTCCTTACTTGTAGACGGTGGGTTCATCATCTTCCGAAGGATCTCCATTTGTTCTGTTGTTAAGGGATGAGAAGAATTGCTCGTTGTTATCTCTGCTGTGTAGGCATTCCTATTATTTCTTCTCTGACTTCGTGGTTTCCAGTCAGCAGGTTTGCCATGAATGTCCCAACATATGTCCTTTGTATGATAAAGTTTCTTGCAGTGTTCACGCCAAAGCTGCTTGTCCTTCCCACGTTGAGTCTTTGACTTATTTCCTCCATTTCGGGATGTGGCAAGCGCATAACCTAGTGCTGGAACTTCAAGTGCTGTACTAGGAGATATTGAAGACATCACTTTCTTTCGGCTTTCCTCACGGCGAACCTCAGCAAACACTTCTTTTAATGTAGGCAGAGGTTTTGTACCAAGAATTCGGCCTCTAACCTCATAAAGGTCTTGATTTAATCCTTGCAAAAAATCAAAAATTTGATATTTCTCTAGCATCTTGCTATATTAGATTCCATCGTCAGGACACTTCCAAGTAATGTTGTAGAATAAATCTATTTTTTGCCAAAGCTCAGAAAGTTTATTGAAATATTCTGTAACAGAGGAAGTACCTTGGCGTGTGTTGCGAATAGTAGACCGAATTTCAAAACTCTATGACATGTTTTCGTAATCCGAGTACATCTCTCTAACTGCATCCCAAATTTCTTTTGCTGTTTGGTAGAACAGGTACATTCGTCCAATTTTTTGTTCCATGGAATTAATTAGCCATACCATCACTATCGAATTTTCTGCTTCCTAAACATTGTAGGTTGCTGATCGCTGCTGCAGCTCCTGTCAAGTAGCCCATTTTTCCTCTTCCTTTAATGACGAGGAGAACAGATTGGTACCACTGTCTGAAGTTGCTGCCATTTAATTTATGTGTTGTAACTTGGATTGAGGGGTTTTCCAAAATGTTAGAGGTGAGAGATAGGGATGGGTTGGACACGGTTGGAGTTGCGGTGGACTCCGTCGTAGACAAGGTGGGATTGGCCATTTAGATGATGGTGGTGCTGGTGACACTACGCCAGTAGAACGTCCAGCTCTGATGCCATAAACCAGTAACTTTGGGAGAAAAGAAATAATTCTTCTTTATTCTAAAAATTTCATTTACAGTACTATGTGCTATTTAAAAGAAAAATACACTAACGATTCCCCTATTCTAGGAAACAAACTCTCCACAAAAATAGACCCTAATAAACTGATTGATATGATAACACATAATCAGGAAAACAGAAAAGGAAAAGACTTAATTTAGAAAACTAATATCCCCAAATTAATCCCAATAATTTTGGGATTTTATTCTAACTGTCCAACAATTTTGTACTAGTTAAGTGGAAAAAAAAAAAAAAGGAACAAGTAATCTTAGATGTAAGTAGAGGTGAAGAAGAATTATTTGTTAGCAGGTATCAAGAAGAGTTCCATAGATAGCAAGGCCATTCATGTTGTCGACAACTTTTCCCACCTCAAAATTGCCAAGGAGAAAACTCATCACTTGCCAAATATATGGCAAGTGAAAAATTAGATCAAGGAGAAAACTTATTACCTGTCTATCTTAAGAAGGAATTAAGATCTGCTGTTTTATTTTTCTGTTTCTTTAACCATCGCCCTAATTAAATTTTGATTGGTTACTTTTAATATTTAGGTCATGTTTATGTGTTTAGGCTATTAAGTTAAAATGATGTGTCGAATAGGAAAATAGGACAGCAGACTGACTCTTTAAATCAAGCATGCATTGTTCTTTTCTTTTTTGAAAGAATAAGTATGCATTATTCTTGAATTGGATGTGATTATGTTGAACAAAAAACTAATAGCTGCAACATCTTTGACTTTTACATAGCAGGGGGAAAAAAAGACAATAAAACAAACAACACTCTACTAGTTACCCACGTTCTTACACAAGAGAACCGTTGTTGGACGTGTGGTATATATTTTTGAAACAACATTATGCATTTAAATAATAGATAAAAACAGCAAGAATTAAAAAATAATAATAATAAATAACGACAATACACTACCATAAAACTTCTAATTAGTTATAATATATTCTTGCACTAATATGTTAAATATTTGTGACTTGTGACTGCAAATATGGGTGCGCTAACTCAAAAAAAGAAAAAAAAAAGAAAAAAAAAAGAGGGTAAGTGACTCAGTAACTAAAAATAAATTAAATACGCAAAATTTTTGTAATTTTTCTAATGTTTTTCACGAGAATTTTACTGTTAACTTGTCATGTCCCAAAATGGGGGTAGTGACTTGATGATTAAAATAGTTAATTGAGATTAAGTTTAAGCATCGAAAATTATAACATCGTTATCAGAAAGTTTCGTAAATGTGCATTAACAAATTTTAAATAAATTCAATCGATTCATTTTAAATTTACCGATAAGGCTGAAAATATAAAGGAAATAACTAATCATATTTGAAATGGAAATATTGAAAAACATCATTAATTATAGAACTGTAAAGATACCATCCACTACTGGACCACACAATCCGTGTGTACATAATTAAGACAAAAAAGAAAAGAGACATTCAAACCACAGTGCAACATAAGTAATTCCAAGTATATAAAAATAATTAAATTATTACATGCCTTGAAGAAAAACACAAATAGATAATGCAGCTCATGGACTCCGTAAGGTATCCAGCAATGCTTTATTCTGCAGCACCTGAAGGGGAGAGAGAAAATTAAAACAAAACAAAGTACAAAGACTGTGAGTGAAAGGCTCAGTAGGGTTACTAATTTTAAAACAGCATCAAAACACAGTAAAAATAAAAATATAAATAAATCAAATGAAATTAATAAGCGATACAACATGCTTCAAAAATATTGTGAATATCATTACAATAAAAGCTTACAATAATGCCTAGTATGATTTATCGAAAATCATAGATAAATACTTACTCAGTTGCAAGGCCTTGTATCATCACTGAAGTAGCCTGTACAAGGTTTTGGGACCGACCCCTAGATCGCTTTCCACATGACCTGATCTCTATGACACCATACATTGTGCATGCATATAAATTAGAGAAACTTTGTGATTAAATTCTTTAATTCAAAAAGTTCATTCGATAAAATTCTTGGTTATTACAAAGGTAAAGAGAAATCACAAGTATACAACAAACCTGATACAGTACAAATAATCAAAAGGGTAGGAAAATCTTCTAATCATTAAAAATGAATTCTTAAAACAAGGTACTATGATTTGTGTGCATTGTTTTGATCCTACGAAGGATGATAATAATGTAGAATGAAATAATTGGTATCTAATGTTAAAAACACAAATATTTTGCTTATATTTTCTTTTTCTTCATCTTTTTCTTCCTCTACCACATGTCTATGCCCATTTCTTCTCTCTCTTTTTATTCAATAGTTGGTTCCTCCTTTTATTCTTTATTTCAAGTTTATGGTTCTAAACACTTACTGATATGCTATAACTTTTATTTATCTTTTTCTACCGACTAAAAAGCACAAGCAGAAGCCATGCCAAATAGGCTTTTAATCACCAATTAAACTGCTTATGTGGCGCATTTTGGGCAGTCTTAATCCACCAATTAATGGACATATATATATACACACACACATATATATCCATAAGAAATTTGGATTAATTAATTAAATTTCGTTTCAGTCGTCCATAAGGTCTAGTGGCTTTCCCACTGCATAAGATTACAGCTGGCTGCCGGTTGCTAGTATTTCAAAATAATATTCTCAAGTCTTTCTCTTCAACTTCATCAATTCTGGCTCCTAATTAAGTGCTCCAAATACGATATTGTGCTTATACCTTTGATTACTATATACCTAGTTGTATAAGGATAAAAAATAAGCAAGTTAGGTGGAAAAGATTGAGTGGGGTATTTATTTTTGTTTCTTGCCAATGAAATGAGCCTTTTCTTTAGGGTCTATTCTTGCCCTTCCTATGTTCTATAACGGGGTGATGTAAGATTTATAAATCTAAAAAAAAGTATTGCTCAACTAGTTTATTTAATTATTATTGTCTTTTTTTATTTTAAAAAATAATTAAAAGGAATCAGCTAGCTCACTTATTATTTTTCCCTTGAAAATGGTTCATTTATTAATTACTTTCTGTCTTAGATTATGTGCTTGCCGGCCACTATAGTAGTTAATGCCCAATAAGTTAAGGAAGGGAGGCAAAAAAAAAAAAAAAAAAACATAAGAAAGCAAAAAATTTCCGCCACTAATTCAGACCCTAGATTTCGTTTTCTTTCCACTTTTTTTTAAAAAAACATTTTTATATATCCTCCTTCGCACCCTGCATAAATCGTAATTGAGGTCGACCGTTGCCATTAGCCAAGTTCGTTTATATAATATCATATACATTATTGAAAAGTAGTTCCAGCTAATTAATAAATTTATGCCATGCAATAATAAAAAAGCTGGTCATGGAGTATTCCTCGTGTGTGTACATATACATATATATATATATATGTATGTATGCATATATTGGTATATATAGCTTTTAGGTCTTATTGTATGTTTGGTTCATCAGTTTGAGGTGAAAGAATTTTATTTCAAACCGTTTTTTGTTACAATGTTTTCTTCTACAGAATTTAAATTGTTAGTTCGGTTCGAACAGGTGATATTCTAAACAACCTCTTCGCTTTTGAGTCAGACCATTTGCTTCTATGAATATGAATGAGAGACAGGCAAACCAGTTATTCACTACATCCTTAGGGTTTCAGTTTAATTTCCAAGATCATCAACAAACTGTCACGCCCCGGAGTACGGGAGGTGACGTGGCGGAATATTTAGATTAATTAAAAGCGAATTTGATCGAAATTAAGGGTTTAAAAATCCCATTAAGCAAGAAATAAAGAAGAATTTTCCACCACATTTTTATAAAGAATTTAGAATCATTAAACAAATAACAATAATTGAATAAAAACCGCGAATATGGGTTCCACAACCCACAACTTGTGCACACACATGGATCTGACAATATCACAAATACAATTACAGCCCAAGTACAAATATGGTTAAGTCTTACATGCCTTGAATAATAATACTGAATATAAATAAATTCTCCTAGTGCTCCTGAGTCCGGTCTGAAGAATCTCCTCCAAACCTATATGGAAAACCACCTAGAAGGGGGGGGAAATTTAAAACAATAAAACGTGAGCGAAAGGCTCAGTAGGACTAGGAGAATTTATTTATATTCAGTATTATTATTCAAGGCATGTAAGACTTAACCATATTTGTACTTGGGCTGTAATTGTATTTGTGATATTGTCAGATCCATGTGTGTGCACAAGTTGTGGGTTGTGGAACCCATATTCGCGGTTTTTATTCAATTATTGTTATTTGTTTAATGATTCTAAATTCTTTATAAAAATGTGGTGGAAAATTCTTCTTTATTTCTTGCTTAATGGGATTTTTAAACCCTTAATTTCGATCAAATTCGCTTTTAATTAATCTAAATATTCCGCCACGTCACCTCCCGTACTCCGGGGCGTGACAGAATGGTATCAGAGCTCAAGGTTATGAACCTTGGGAATTGTGCACAAGTTGTGGGTTGTGGAACCCATATTCGCGGTTTTTATTCAATTATTGTTATTTGTTTAATGATTCTAAATTCTTTATAAAAATGTGGTGGAAAATTCTTCTTTATTTCTTGCTTAATGGGATTTTTAAACCCTTAATTTCGATCAAATTCGCTTTTAATTAATCTAAATATTCCGCCACGTCACCTCCCGTACTCCGGGGCGTGACACAAACTCATCAGCTTATACTATATACTTTGCCGTAATTATTTTTGAAGAGATAAATCTTTTACCTGATACTTCTATATAACATGCAATCTCTCCCCGTGTATTTCTTTTGATATATAGCTACGAACTATAGCCAGCACATATAGAGAAAAAACTACTGAAAATATATGCTTAATAGTGCTCGTATATTTAGGGCCTGTTTGGTTCGAGTATTTGAATGAAGATTTAAATTTTTGTAAGAGAAAATACTGTAGCAAAATGATTCGAACCGTGATTCGAACCACGAAACAAACAGGCCCTTAATGTAGGGAATTATTTTAATGTAACTAGCAACGTTAACCAACTCAAAAGTTATACGTGACCTTTTTTTTTTTTACATCAGAGTTCAAAAAAACAGTAGTGTAATTAGTATAATATGCACATACATATTATATATATACATATATAATATATCCAACGTGTACATAAGTGATAACTAGCTCCTGCAGTCACTACCAGCTCGCTCAATGTGGCCAATATGCAAGTCACCACCTAAGACCAGTTCTGGTAGCATGCCATTATTGTTTAATTAATATATGTGATCCTTGTTACATGAACACTGGAAAAAAAATATACAATTTCACTCATGCGGTCTGGTATAATTCCACTCAATACTTATCTTTCATAGGTTTTTCTTCTTTTTTTTTTTCTTATTTTTTTGGTTTAAATGAAAAGTCGAGTACGGACTAGACGACTGTGGTTTATGATGTTTCAGCTTTCCATCACAACTTGGGAAACTAATTTAACGAACAAAAAAACAAAAAAATAACCCTAGTGGGTTCTATTAGTGGTTTGCCTCAATTGTCCCTCATTTAACACCGACCACGAACAGGAACGAAACTGACCACATAATTTTATTCTATTTTATTTTATGTTTTTGTGTTTTTACGTAGACGACATACCATCATTTGAAAGTTCCCAAAAAGCCGATCATAGTTGGGGAAGTTTTGGGGCCAATCGGTAGAGCTAACAATTTTAAATACGACACGATAACACAATACAAAAATAACACGATGAGATAAACAGGTTTAGACTCCACGTTTATTAATTAGGCCATAAATAGGTTAGCACGAATAATACGAAAATAAACAGACTGAATCCATGCTAACACGCCTTAACACATTTAATTAAACGGGCTGTAAACGTGTCGACACGGCACGACACGACCCGCCTGTTTATAATACATTTAAACTTAAAAATAAAAATATTTGAAATATTTGTAGTATGTTAGTATTAATTAGATATTGTGTTTTTGTTAATTTTTTTATTGGCTTTTTTTTTAAAATTTTTTTAATTTTTTAATTTTTAGTTAACTTGGTCATAAATGTGCCATATACGTGTTGTTATTGTGTCAAACCGTCACGGAGCGCTTAGTAATCGTGTTAATCTTGTCGTGCAGTGTTGTTATCGTGTTTACGCGGGTTGTGTTCGTATTCGCATTTCTGGCACGTTTATTAATCATGTAGTATTCGTGTTCGGTCTAAACGTGTCGTGCTGTAAACGTGTTGACATGAACACGATACAAACACGTTTATTGCCAGCCCTACCTGTTTGGTATAGTTTCTGCTTGTGTTTTACTCAGTAGAAGAAAAAAGGCAAAAACTGTTGTTTTTTAGTAAGTATTTAGAGCCATTTTTTTTTTAAATAGAATCATATTTTTAAAAGAGTTTTAATGTATCAAAATGGTTTCAATTTTTTTAAAAGTTACAAAAATATTATATTTAAACTTATAATGTATTATTAATACTCTGGTACAAGTTTTAAAATCTATTTCAGAAGTGCTTTTTTAAGAAGCTACAAGTTTTAAAATCTATTTTTTTCACTTTGAGAGGAAGCACTTATAGAGAGCAAAAACACTTCTAACAGTTCATTCAAATATTTCTAAAAACAACTTTTAGACTCAAAAAATCAGAAACAGCTTTTAAAAATCCCTCCCAAACGGGCCGTTAGAATAGAATATTTTACAAAACCTTACTTGTGGTTCAGTCAGCAAAAAGCCAGTAGTGAAGAATTAACTCTAAGTTCAAAGCAAAATAAAAATAAAAATAAATAAAAAAGCCTCTATAAATACCAAGGTTCCTGACTCTTTCTGTAGACATCCTTACTCTTTGGCTCTTGGCAGTGCGGTAGGTCAAAACAGCCATATACAGTATAATTATGCACTTTTAAAAAAGTTTGGAGAAGTTGCTAACAATAGTTTTTTCATATCTCAAAAAAAAAAAAAAGATTTTCTCCAAAATTAAATTGTTGTCAAATTTCGTTTTTTTTTTTTTCGGGATGAAAGATACTGACAATAATTTTCTTCTCATCTACTTCAATTTATGAGAATTTAGCCAAATTAATCAAGACTTAGATGACACATTTTTTTCTTTATGGTAAATGTATTATTTTTTGTCGAGGAATTAAATTAAAGGTGTGATATTGTTCTTTAGTTCTCCTTTTAATTTTTATAGCGACCATTAAATATTAATTAAGATAAGATGTTTTAGTCAACAATATTATTTATTTATGAAAGAGTTTTCGATTGTTACTTTTTTTTTTTTTTGTAACCATTAATTGTTATAGACAAAATTACAGAAATATGTATATGCTTTAATTACATTAGATGATACAGCAATTAATATTACTTGTTAGCAAGTTAAGCAGCCTAATAATCATTAATTAAATATTCTTTTTTTCTTTTAAGAAATTATTGAACAAATTATAGTAGTTGAACATCTGAAATGTGACCCATTTTTCCTTTTTGGGTTTTTTTTTTTTTTTTTTGTTTGGTCTCCATGTTCAAATGCCAAAGCCTGTGGTGTAACATAGACCTAACAAGTCAAGTGTTTATGTTATGTTAATAGGAAGCTCTTCATTTTTTATGGAAAAAAAATAAAAATTCGCTTTAAAATGTTACTAGATTATAAAGTAATAAAAAAATGTAGGTGTCCAAGTCATGAACTTTTTCATATACAGGTGACATGGATGTGTGTACTTATATGCATAAACAAATAAATATTATAAAGCTGACTTGAGACAGTAGAGACAAAGATTCATGATTTTGCTTCATATATATGAAAGATCATCTTTAAAAATTTTCTTGCTTTCTCCGGCTTAAACCGATTTTTAATCCATTTTAATTTAAAAACGCATGTGAGGATTTTCCCACGGTCAGCCTACCGAACTTGTGCATCGGCTTGCCAAACTGGTAGCATCGGCCTATCGATCGAGATATCTTAGAATATCTTATTTTACACAAAAGTCTTAGATAAAGCCTCAGTTTTAATTCAAATAACTCAATAGAAAAATTATATGATTAAATCAGTTATATACAGATAATCCTATATCAAATAAAATATTATCCAAATAATTCAACATATTTATGTTGAATTAATTCATAAAATTAATTCAACTAATAAACTAACATGAATTATTAAATCTAATTTATTAAATTTCAGTCAATCTAATAATTAATATAAGTCACCAATGTGTGCAAAAATCATGTCGTATCGTTACAAGAATTGTTACGTGTTATTAAAGAGGACTTGATAGATATATATAGATCAAGCTTTTATAATTATAAAATAACATATCCTATATACATATATTTTATAATTATCAACTCTAATACTATTCAAGTAAAAGCTTAGAGCTACATTCTCGAACTATATAAAATTACGAAGCTTTAATAAGCTAATAATCATCAATGACACATCATAATGTGTAACATCCCTATAGATATTCATAATTGACTGAAGGATAAATTCTGTTTTACCTTTTCGATTATTTTTATCTCATGTTTTATTATGTCACCATTGGAATACTTACTATCTATCTAATTCATGATGTCATTATTTGGTATATCAAAAGACACAAGTCAAGACTATGGGCGCATTAGTTCATTTCAAAATTAAGATACAACACATATGATTGTCTAAAGTGAATTGATTTAAACAAATAAAATTATTAATCAAATCAATTCTACTTTTTCTCCCGATTCAATATATTGTCTACTATAACAATATACCAATGTTTCTACTCATAGTTTCGATGACTAAGACAAGTAATCTCTTGTTAGGGACGTAGATATAACAATCTTAACATGAATAAAGCGTCCAATTTATTCCCTCAATTACGAACCTTATCATTTAGGCTATCGCTTTAAGATTCATGTATTCTGCACAATCTGGTTATCATATGCATAATCTTAAAGGTTTAAACTGATAGTTTTAGAGTTTTGTTTGCTTATCACATATTCAACAGAAATGAACATAAAAGAGGACAACTTTTGATATATGAATAACAAAAAAACTCTTTATTGATTAATGTCTTCAAAAACTTATTACATTATTTAATCTTTAAAGCACCAAGTGTAACACTGGAGCCGTGAAGTACTAGAACATAGACGCTTGTAGTGCCTCACATAGCTAGGCCGACAGGATAGAAAAGTTTGGGCTGAGTTAATTCCAATTTTAACTCAATTTTTTGACTCTTTTGCCCTTCAAATTAAGTTTAATTGCCACTTTGTCTATTTTGCTTAATTTCCTACATAAATGAGAAAAACTAAAATAAAAAATAAAATTCCATTAAATTAAAATAAAAAAAATAAAAAGCAACTAAAAGACTCAAAAGCTCACAAAATATTAAGTTAAAAAATACTCAATTTAGCATTATAAAACTAGCTTATCACAAAGCATGATTAAATTTATGTAAAAATGGCAGCAAAACGATACTAACAATAATTACTAAAAATATGAAAAATATAATTTATTCCATAAAAATATAAATATTACAAAACAAATATGGAGTTAAAAACATACCATAGTACTGTGCATACAAAATCATCTCTCTGTCTCGCTAAACTTTCTACACTAATTTGTGCATTATTTTAATATTAAAAGTGGAGTTAGAGGAGTGCCCTAATAGCATCTCCTCCTAAAAGGGGACTGACTTAGCATTTGAAAAAGAAGTAGGGGTGCTAGAAATTGCCATAAAATGCAAAGGGGGGAAGGGTTTATAGAGTAGAAAATTTTTACTATTTATTATTTTTATTAATATTTTTATTATATTTATTATTATTTATTATCATATTTTTTTTATTTTGAATTGCATCTGATGTGGATGCAATTATTGAGACATTAATTTTTTTTTTTTTCACGGGTCTCAGCGGGAGATTTTGATGAAAGGGCAAAAAAAAAAATCCTAATTGAGGAAATCACCTCTTCTTTTTTTTTTTTTTTGTAGAAAAAAAACACACTTTTCTAGGCAGTTAAACCGTCCCAGTTTTTTTCAGAAAAAAGATGAAAATAACTGTAACGAGGAGAGGAATCTCAACAGAGTAAAAAGAAAAAAAAAACGGAACTGTTTTCATGCCCAAAAAGCATATTTCTTGCATCAAAAAACTACCCAAAAAAAAATCATTTTGTCAAAATCAATTTTTCTTAAAGTTACTTTTCAAAATCTCTCTGTCTCAGCTCATCACTATGCCAATTTTGGTGTGGAATCCATTGTTGTGCCAATACGGGACCTTTGCACAAGTATCGTCTGATGTGTTGACCAAAACTGGACGAATGGTTGAGATGGAATAGAGCTGGGCAAAATCATGAGAAACAAATTGGATCATTGGATCAGTCAACGTACTCGGATCTGACACAATTCACTCGCCAATAAATAACAGTGCAAGTTCTCCGATACCTAATTATATAATTCTTAGGGCAAATTATCTGGTAGGAAAAAAATTAAGGGGCATAAGTGCTAATTAGTCTAATGAGTAAATTATATATGTTAATTAAATTACTCTTATGCCAATAAGCAAACTGAAATTAAACAAATAGAAAATCTAGCATGTGTGTATCCTAATTTGCAATATACTAAAAAAATAATCTTTCCTAAAACAATTTCCGAAAACTAATTTGCGTATACCGATAATATGGATGCAGCCAAGCTCCATTATATACAGATGGAGATTTAAATGTGTTACATTCCACTCACATTACAGAACAAAGAGGGAAAAATATGGCAGAAAAAGAGAAAAATAGGGTCTGATGTTAGATTGAAATTAAGGATAAACTAGTAGAGAGCTATAAAGGAAACTGGCTGCTGAAAATACAAAGAAAGGGAAATAATAGTGAGGGAATTTAAGGAACCTCTACCTCCAAAGGACTAAGTCAAATCTAAAAATTTCCTCCTCCCCCTCAGCTCCTCAACTTGCATTATATATCCAGTAAAATGACACTAACTTATATAAACGACACCAACATTTAAGGTGCCTAACAAAATGTAGTTGTACTAAGAAGCTACCATAAGCCATCTTGCTTTTCTCAATCATCATCTCACAACATAAGTTACTTAACAATCAAAGAAGCCCTCTTTTCCTCAAAAGAGAGGGGAGGGAAAACTCTTTGAGCAAGCAAGAACCAAGAAAGAACGAAAAAAGGGATTATTTTAAAAAGTTTATTTTTTTATAGCTTGTTTTTTTCTAGGATAAAAGACTACACGATAGTTTTTTAGCCACACAAACCAATTTCACATGCAAAAAAAAAAATGTAAAATTTTATTATATCCAAGTGTAAGACATTGCAAGAATGTAATACATCTCAACCTAAAATGTGCCACCACATTGACTACAGAAATAATAACTTCCTTTTTTTTTTTTTTTGGGAAAACGAACATACAATTTAAGCACTTGTTTGGCATGTTAGTTGGAATTATTAGTTCCAACTAGCTTTCATATGCTACAATAAAAAGTAAAAAATTGTTATGGTGTAAAGCTCTCATATGCTACAGTTCTTAACCTTTGTTTGGCACCTATGGTTCCAATTGTCTGTAGTTAAAACCTGTCTGCAAGTACAATATAAAGTAAAAAGCAACTATAGTATAGAGTATTAAGAAGTGTGGAGCCCAATTCAAGCATTTCAGAATATCACCTCACGTAGAGGATTTAGGGGATAGAAAAAACACAAAGAAAATACGGTTTTTTGTTCACAGGATCTCGCCCAAGTGGAGAAATTTTTTGTGCAGCCACGCATGGTGACATGCTGAAGTTTGCGTTTTGTTTTTTTTGGTGGTTTGTTACCCATTTTTTGTAAACTTGTAAATAGATAGGTTGAGTTATTTTATTTATAGGGTGAAAAAACTCAAAAATTTAGTGAGAGAGAGGCTTGATAAAAATCTTGAGTGAGTGTGTTCTATTTTCTCTTCTAAACTTCTTTATCATCATAGCAAATTATTCTACAACGACTGAAAGTGGACGTAGTTCTCACATCAAATGTGAACCATTATAAAGTTTGTGTTTTCTTATTTATTTTTCGTTCACAATTTTTCATTCTCAGTAGAATAAGTGCTTCTAATTCACAATACAATGCTATTAGCAGCTACATGTTTTAAACCAATATTAGTTTTAACTAACAGTTCTAACCGCTCTTTCAAACAAGCACTTAAACTCGAGATTTTAGTTCTAACCAACTTGCGAAACAATCTATAGGAGTTCAACAACAAGATTTTTAAAAAAAAAAGCCTTGAGTGTAAGTAATTTTGAATCATTAAATTTTCATTAATTATTTTTTAAACTTTTTTTATATGATTTTAATTGTATGCTGATGTGTCGCGGATGTGTCCTCGACATTTCTGAAACGTCAGCTCTCAATATATATGTATTTATTATTTCTTTGGGAGAAAAATAAATTAATCGCTTTGGCCTTGGCTGTGGCAGCAACAACTCTCCTCAGAATGCGCGAACACGTTACCCTCACGGTCACAAACATATCATAAAAAAAAGCTGAAAGACACGTCAGCACAATTTATATATATATATGTATATGTGGTTGCAGAGAGTATAAATGCGGCAGTAACACAAAATCTGACTCCACAGCCAAACACGTCGAAAGCTCCGGGGGCTTTCTTCTTTCATTCAGATTTATATACCAAATACATAGGGGAAGCCAATATTCTCGTGATTCTTATCTCACCGAATTATTTTCTTTTCTTTGTTTTTCCTTTCTCTTTCTCTCTCCTTTTCAGTTCGTTTTTGTGGCCTAAAAGCGCGGAAAGAGGTCCTTTTCCCGGAAAGAAAATCGTGCAATCAATTTCCCCCCACGGTTAGCCTTTCTTCCTCCACACATATATTTTCTTTCTTTAAATTAGTTTTTGATCCAGAACTTTCTTTCCTAGTATATTCTGGCAATGAAAGAGAAAGCCATGCATTTAACAAAATCAATAGACTAAATATTAAATTTCTCAATATATATATATATATATATACACATTTTTATCATCATGTAGATTTTTAATGTGGAATCTTGATCCGTATTGCGGTGTGGACTAGAACTTGTAGTTTGTGTCGTACGCAGCGGAATCGGAATCGGAATCGGAATCGGTGTCGGAATCGAAAATTATATCATGCCTTCTTTATCTGTGGGGAGCGGTAGAGTGGCAGAGAATCATCATATTCATAATCATAATCGTCGTCGTGGGGGTGATGATGGAGAAGAAGACGATACGTCGTCTTTATCGGATAGGGAAGAAGAAGAAGAGTACGAGTTGCACGACATAAGGGATCGGATAAAATCGTCTAGAGGAAGCCGATTCAACCTCATAACCAACGAGTTGGGACTCGCCTCCACCATTCGATTCAAGTTCAGCAGAGGAAACGTCATCAATGGCATCAAAGATCTCTCCAAGGACCTCGTTATTCATCCCGATAACAAGTACGTCTCTCCCTCTCTCTCCTTTCTCTTTCTCTCTCTTCTTCTTCTTCCTTTCTTAATTTTTTTTTTATTTTTATCACAGCATATTTTGATGGTTTCTATTTGCAGTTTTACATAAATTAAATTACAGAAAAGGTTTTGATATTTTCTCTGAATAATTAATTGGAATATAGGAGTAAATGGTTTTTATGTATTTTTAAAAATAAAATATCATATATTTTTTTAATTAAATAAATGGTTATTTATTGGCTATAAATTTAAGTTTATGATAAACTTGTCAAGTAAATTAGTGTTAAACTCGATAACTGATAAATATAAATTTAGTTTATCACTCATATACTCCTGGTCATCCTGCACAATTTTCTTATTTAATTTATATGTTTCAGTTTTTTTTTAATAACTTGGTTTTGGGATAATATGTAATTATTTTTAGTTCCCGCCACCGCAAAACAAGTGGGGGCTGCTGTAAGACTTGAGACTGGATAGGCCGACAACAAATACAAAACTATGTGGACAAAAGTTGGACGGCCCAATTTAGCTCTGAGATTTTAGAATCATATAATCTTATAATGTCATGGTCCGAGTGAACAGCTGTCTTCAATGGACCCCACCTCCCAAATCCAACAGTGGAGAATTGCCACATTTCAACTCATGAGACCATGACGATCAATTTTATTTATTTATTTATTTTATTTTTTAAGTTGTTTTTTGCAATTGATGGTACTAAATATGATGAATGACGCTTTTATTTTTTCTTTTGAAATTGAAGTGCTGAAAAATGGTTAATAAAAATTAAGATAATGATTTGCCAAGGAATATACGGAACTTATTTTCTGAACATGCCATGTGGTTTTCCGCCAGATTGTCCCATATATTGACAATTTGATATATTGAATCAAAACAAATAAAATAATGCATATATAACACATGTAGTACCGATCATGTTATCTGGTAGGTCCCTTCCAACCTGCAGGAAAACGAGCTAGGTAATTGCATGCAACACAGGCACTCATCTTGTTTGGATTTCTGGCCAAACAAATATTTTGTACTAAAAATTCTATTGTTAAAAATTTTTAGCCATAACATAAACTAAATAAAGTTTATAATTAAATATATATTACTTATAATATATTTTGTTGTAATTAAAATTTTTTACTAATAACTGTTATGGTTAAAAGTTTATTTTTTGTGATGTTGGTACATGCAGCACTAGCACTCATCTTGTTTGGATTTCTTGCCAAACCATGTTGGCGAAGTATCAAGTAAAAGTTACACGTCATGAAAAATTCATGGAGTGAAATTGAAATACATATCATTTTTTTAATATTTTAAAAATATTAAAATTACATAGTCATCATTACAATGATATTCACCTTTTATATACTACAAAATTATAGTATTACTTTAATAGTAAAATTTTTTTATTTGTACTTTCCTGGCATGTGGATTTCATTGTTGCGTATCCTGCTTATGATTTTGACACATATCGTATAGTGGTTATCGTGAAACGTAGATTGAAATCCATGAGTTTGTTATGTGATTTTTTTTTAAAAGATTATATGACTTTTTTATGAGAGATTACGTGCGACTTTGTGATTGTGAGACAACAACTTTTTTTTTGTTTTTTGGTGAATAGATAACAACTTATTTATTTCAATTTGGATAGAAACTTGTGGTCAAAGGGGTCGAATGTAGTTGCAGAGGTACAAATGCCATTTGGATGACTGCTGGCTCATAGCCATGGTCTTTCTTCCGTGGAATCCTATTAATAGTACATGTTTTCAAATCATTAGGTTTGAAAAAAAAAAATTACTGCTTTTTCTTGTAGATTTAATGACTGAAAACGACTGAAAGATAAACTTTTTACGAGCAGTATGTTATTTTTTCAATACCTATAGAATGATTGCCCTTGCCCAGCAAATATTGCAACAGTTTATCACCTTTTTTTTTTCTAGAGAAAAAAAGGACAAAAAATATTGCGGGGCAATCATTCAAATCTGGAGAAAAGAAGAACAAAAAAAAAAAAAAAGATTAAGTTTGGGTGCATGTCGTATTGTAAATGGGCCAGAAATTATAGTAAATAATATTTTTTTAAAGTTAATTATAATAAATAATAAGTTTTAAAAATATTAACAATAAATATGAAATTTATAGCATAAATAATTTATTTTTCTTATTATTTATGTGTAAATAATTTTACACAGTAAATAAAATTAAAGTGCAAAATATTTATTTACTTAATTATTTATACATTAAATAAGTTGTTTACATTGTATATGTATTATTTATTTTAAATATTTTCATAATCTTTTTATTTATTTTAAAAAATTTTAAAAATGTGCTATTTTCATCTATTGGCCTGGATGAAGATATAGCTACGTTGGGCCCCGGTTCTTTAATGGCTTAAAGCCCATTAAAGCTCAAGTCTTTTCCCTTCCCCTGTCTATGCTGTGGATGCCAGGTTGGCCATGTTGAGTCTAGCATATGTGGTATGATCTTAACCTAGACTTCAACACTTATCTTTTGGTGTGATCTTTAGAAGTGTTTTTCTTTCTTTTGTTTCACTCTAGAAGTATTTCGCTAGTTGTCAAGCAACAATATCTTTATTTGACTTTGATTGTGTCCTATTTAAAACTAACTATCACATAATTAGTGGATAATGACAGAGAAAGACGTGATAAGAATTTTTTATTTTTTTTTAAAGCTATGAAGTTTGTTCACAAAACAATAGAGCTAATTGCTTGGACATGAATTACAATTGACTTTTTGATTTGCTAGGAATATTATACATAAATATGTATTTTCTAATAAATAGTGATGTTTAATTTTCTAAAACAATGTGTTGTGACTCAACCTGTTTTGCCTCGCTTTTCTGTTTTGGTGGCTGGATTTTCTATAGCCTTATTCTCTATTTATTTGGTTTGCATATAGTCTCTAACGAGTTGATAAGATCAGATATTCCACTTTCTAAGAAAAAGAAATGATTTTTAAAAAACAAAAAGAAAAAAACTTGGGGTTGCCAGAATTTGAAATCTAGTCCTTTGTGGTGGAATTGCAACCATCTTTTTTCCACTTTTTTTTTTTTTGGTGAATTTACGTAAAAGTCGAAAATAATTGTCTTATAATGACGGCCAGAGCCTATTCTTCAACATAAACACAAAAACCATTGAATAATGAATCAATACAAGATTATTGGTTACACTATGATTAATATCCATACAAGCAAAGTATATACGAATATAAGTGTAACATTAAATATAATTAAAGAAAACGAGAAAAAGGAGATATATTAGTTGGTTTAACCTAATTATCTTGCTTTAGATAATTACCATTTATGTTGAAAAATCTTTTCATATCATAGTTGATGAAGAAGGTGTCATTTTTTACGTTAATGAAAAGTTCCTTACTAGGTTTATTAATTATTACTCGTTTTTAACTTCTTTTTTTTTGTTTTTTTTTTTCAGTTTCTTGTAATTTGGAGAGGAAAATGAAATGTCTATTAGGCAAAATGCTAATGCATTTGCATGCAGGTGGTACAAGGCATGGACGCAGTTCATACTGCTATGGGCAGTGTACTCGTACCTTCTTCACTCCCATGGAGTTCGGCTTCTTCAGAGGACTGAACGAAGACCTCTTCGTCCTCGACATTGTCGGTCAGATCGCATTCCTCGTCGACATCGTCTTACAGTTCTTCGTCGCCTACAGAGACAGTCAGACCTACCTTATGGTCTATAAGCGCACCCCTATTGCTCTCCGGTACTCCTTTCATATATATTATCCTCTTCTCTTTCGGACAATTAACAATGTTAATTCCTTTTTAGTGACACTAATGTTTAATTGTTTATTTATTGTTTTCTTCAGATACATGAAATCACATTTTGTTATTGATCTTCTTGGTTGTTTGCCTTGGGATATTATCTATAAGGTATAATATGAATCTTTCGAATCATATTTTTCCTCTTTTAAGTTCTGCTCCATATTTTCTGCTAGTATACCACAGTGTCAAGTGCAACATAATAGCATAGTATAAAATTACGCAACACTTGCGCCTTGAGGCCCGTCTTAGTGGGAGGCGCTCAAATTTCGCATTGAGGGTAGCCTTGAGGCTACGCGTCAAGGTGTAATCTGAGGCTAAGGCCTCACTTTCTTTTGGTTTATAATTAGTTGGACTGAGGTAAATTTATAGACCAAAGCCCTAGATAAGAGTAAATCGGTTTAAATTGAGCCCAAAAACTGGTATTCTATAACGATGTGAATTTAGTGGGGTTGGCTTCCGAACTAAATATCATTACTAGTTATTTATGACTTATTTATTCGAGACTTCTCACTTATGAATCTTGTTAATTTGGACTTTTTTATTTTTTACCAAGTATGAACATGACTTTTTGCGATGTTAAGTTATGATTTATGACTATTATGTTTAAATGCTTAATTTTTCATATTATTTAAATTATTATATCGTATTATAATGAGGCTTACTCCTTAAAATGCCTTGAGGCATACGCCTCGCCTCACAAAAGGAAAACGCCTTCAATACCGTAAATGTAATCATCTTACTGCTATGTCTTGACTTAATTAAACCTACTTTGCCTATTCTTTTTTTTTTTTTAATAATGAACATACATACACTTTTGTATCCAAATGTTCCATGTGAGCTCTGTTTTTTCTGTATATATCTATAAAATTTTAAATGTATCTAATGGTTGATTCGGATTATTTTAAATGGAATTTTCAAGTACAAGAAACTCATGATGTGCCACATACATTGTGCTTTAGGAAAGGCATTCGTGTGTACATTAGCATAGTCTGTGGAAAGCTTTTCTAGTTTGTGCTGTCACTTGAGAAATATGTTCAAAATCATCAAGTTTATCAAGTATGATTTTGGATTTGTTGCTCATATGTAACAACTCAAAGAAATCCTTTTTTGAATAGCAAAGCGGGAGAAAAGAGGCCGTGAGATATCTTCTGTGGATCAGGTTAAGCCGAGTGCGCAAAGTCACTGATTTCTTCCAGAAATTGGAGAAGGATATACGAATCAATTACCTCTTCACTAGGATTATAAAACTTATTGCTGTTGAACTGTATTGCACACATACAGCGGCTTGCATTTTCTACTATTTGGCCACCACTCTGCCTTCTTCTAAAGAAGGGTACACTTGGATTGGGAGTCTGAAGTTGGGTGATTATAGCTATTCAAGCTTCCGAGAGATTGATTTATGGAAGCGCTACATAACGTCCTTATATTTTGCCATTGTCACTATGGCCACTGTTGGTACGTAGTTTTGTGTAAACTGGGCAAATATTACTTTAAAAAGGAAAATGTTATTTGATTATCAGCATATATATGACAACATATTAGAACTGTCATATAACAAAGTTTACGCAGAATTTAATCCAATTAGAAAGTTCATGTTGGTTATTCTGTCATGTTATAGAGTTAACTGAAAAGAAACCGGATTAACACTAGAAGTTATTTCAAGTTTCCAGCAATGTTTAAAATCCTCTTCAGAATTCTTCAATTACATAGTTGATTTCACTAATTGAATTTTCTCAGCTCAACTATAGGAAGATAAGTAAAGTTTTGTCCACTTGGATACATAATTATTATTTTTTGTTTTTAAAGCTAATATGAACTACTAGAGATTAATCAGATCAATCAGGCTATAACAGTCATTGTTTTGGTTTCTGTTTTTCATTCCTTTTGAGTATTTACAAGCATAATTTGATAGAAATGCTTTCGGTTTCACAACTCAGAAAAAAATTATAGTTGTCTTTCTGTGGCAGGTTATGGAGATATACATGCTGTAAATATGAGAGAGATGATATTCATAATGATTTATGTGTCCTTTGACATGATTCTTGGTGCATATTTGATCGGTAACATGACAGCATTAATAGTAAAAGGATCAAAGACAGAAAAATTTAGGGATAAAATGACAGATCTCATCAAGTATATGAACAGAAACAAACTTGGGAGAGACATCAGGAATCAGATCAAAGGCCACGTTCGTTTGCAGTATGAGAGTAGCTACACAGAGGCTGCTGTTCTTCAGGACATCCCCATTTCGATTCGCGCTAAGGTAAAAATTGGGACAAGAAATCCTTGTGAGAATATATATGTTCCTAATTTGTCCATGTTAAAGGTTTGTGGATCACTACAATGGTTTTTATTTTTTGTTTCCATTGAATTTCAGATTTCCCAGACTCTTTATTTACCATTTATTGAAAACGTTTATCTCTTCAAGGGATGCTCTGCAGAATTCATCAACCAGATTGTAAGTATTATTTTTTTCGCTTTTCATTTACCACATGTAACATAAACTGGGTTCAGAATGTACCGTTCAGAGCAAGTATTCAGAATAATCTTTGTATCATATCAAGTTCAGATGGCACTATAACTGATGCATTTCTCTGTAACACCACATGAAAGGACAATGCGGCTCATAAATATGTTTAGCTAAGTGCAAATTAACGAAGTTTTTAACTGTTGTTCTTCTTCATCTTGCAGGCTATTAAGGTGCATGAGGAGTTTTTCCTCCCAGGTGAAGTGATAATGGAACAAGGGCACGCTGTAGATCAACTTTATTTTGTTTGTCATGGTGTGCTGGTAGGATTCTACAATTCACATTTCAAATATCAATCATTTATTAAATCACAAAAGTAACCTTATATTTCATCCATATCAATGTCGTTTTGATATTTTTTTTTATCTTTGAGGTTCATTCAAATGAATTAGAAAGCTACTCTTATCTTATGCAGGAGGAAGTTGGCATAGGAGAGGATGGATCAGAAGAAACTATTACTCTTTTGCAACCTAACAGCTCTTTTGGAGAAATTTCAATTCTTTGCAACATTCCTCAGCCATACACTGTTCGCGTTTGCGAATTATGTAGGCTTCTCCGACTCGATAAGCAATCATTTACAAATATCCTTGACATATACTTTTATGATGGAAGGAAAATGTTGAACAACCTTTTAGAGGTAATGTTACTGTCTTATTGACTCTTGCTTATTTAAACAAGTATTTGCATGAATTTTGAAGTCCATCTTATAAAATTTTACTTTCTCCATTTCTCTATCTTGATAATTTGGCCACATGATTACAGGGTAAAGAATCTAACATCCGCGTTAAGCAATTGGAATCAGACATTACGTTTCACATTGGGAAGCAAGAAGCTGAACTTGCCTTGAAAGTCAATAGCGTGGCTTATCATGGTGATCTGTGTCAGCTAAAAGGTCTCATCCGAGCTGGAGCTGACGCCAACAAGACAGATTATGATGGAAGATCACCCTTGGTAACCGTCTACTTGTTAACTTCTTAACTTCCTATATGTATTAACATGCGTTACTTAATTATTTGAACGACTTGGTCACAAAGGGAAGCTTTTTTTATTCCAACTGAATGAATTTCTACTATACATAATTTTTATAACTTCCATAAACATACATCCCATTATCCATTGGAGGATAAAAAAAACTGTCATCTATAACATGATTATACCATATATAATACCTGGATGAATGTTAAGTAGTAGGTCTGCATTTGCTTATTAAAACACCGCATAAAGACTCGTCATTTAGCTAGTTAGAGTTTTTGAAAATTGTTGAACATATATTTCTCTTGTGCCCTTTGTGGCTTTCGTTTTTTGACAGCATCTTGCTGCATCAAGAGGCTACGAGGATGTTACGCTTTTTCTTATTCATGAAGGAGTAGATGTCAATGCTAAAGGTAAAGTTTGCGACAATCTTAAACTATTATGAGCAGCGCCAGACTAAAGTTTTGCCTTTCATTCGTGTTGTGACCTTTAAGAACTGGCCCATATATCTCCACAGATAATTTTGGGAACACTCCCTTGCTGGAAGCTCTCAAGAATGGACATGACCGAGTCTCGTCTTTACTTGTGAAAGAAGGCGCCTCCTTAAAGATGGACAATGCTGGTTGTTTTCTATGTACTGCTGTTTCAAGGGGAGACTCAGATTTTCTTAAACGGATATTGGCAAATGGCATTGATCCAAACTCCAAAGACTATGATCACCGAACCCCACTTCATGTAGCTGCCTCAGAAGGACTATACTTGATGGCAAAGCTGCTGTTAGAAGCCGGAGCCAGTGTTTTCTCGAAGGACAGGTATCACTTTGAGATTAGTATTTTTGTTTAATGCAGCCATGAAGGAAAATAAGCTATAACTTTGTCCTTGATTTGCCATTCTACAGATGGGGAAACACCCCAGTCGATGAAGGTAGGATGTGCGGAAACAAGAATTTGATCAAGTTGCTTGAAGATGCAAAGGCTACCCAGTTGTCGGAATTCCCGTATCACCCTCGAGAAATGACAGGTATAAATCAGAAGCCTTTGCATAAGTTTTCCACAAAAAAATATTACCATCACAAAATATCACTTGGTCAAAGAACAAAGAAAACGACTTTGTTCTGTTTAGTAAACAAATTTAAGATCAACACTACTGTCTAAAAGGTCTCCAGTTTGTATAGATCCTCACTTTTTTAAGCTGTATGTCCTGCGTATCAATTAACATCTAATTTAACATGTTTAAGGGGAAAAAAAAAATGTTGTTTCTTCCTTCTTTTTTTTTCCTTGTTGGGTAAGGGATTTCTTCCACAAATTTAAAATATGCCAGGCTCTTCATGATTGTTTCATATCTTGGTTTATCATAATATAACAAGTCCTTCACAAGATATGGCCTAAACTCAATACTACACTTGCAGAGAAATTGCACCCAAGGAAGTGCACAGTGTTTCCTTTCCACCCTTGGGAAACTAAAGAACATAGAAGACCTGGAATTGTGTTACGGATCCCAAACACAATTGAAGAGCTTACTAAAACAGCAGCAGATGAACTAGAACTTTCAAATGCTTCTTGTATTTTATCGGAAGATGCAGGCAAAATTCTTGATATAGACTTGATCAATGATGGTGAGAAGCTCTACTTAGTGGGTGAAACTCATTAAAAACAGCCTGTTATAATGTAATCTTTGTGTCATCTTGGTAAGCAAGTCAGCATGTATAAAAATCATCATCTGTTGTATCTGTGGCATATATATATATATATATGTATGTATATCTCCATTTGTATAATATCTAAAGTGATTTCTAATTTCCTTTTAAAAGACACTCTAGGATAGAATTTGCTGCCCATTGGCTGTGCTTGGAACATGTCTAATTGTTAAAACCAAAGTTTAAGAGTCCTTTTCTTTGGTTGGATTGTTAAGAATAAAGCAAGTTAATTTTCCCACCGTTGGTTGGCATTAGACTTGGTAAACTTTGTAAAAATTTTATAAAGGATAAGTACCCAGCAGAAATTAAATAATATTTTCTTTTAATGAACTTTGGTGAGAAAATAACCCACAAACATCAATTTACAATACAAAAACACACTCGATAAAAATTAAACTTCTACTTAAATTGTTTCTTTTTCACAAGAATCAATAAAAACTAGAAATATTTGAAGCTAATTGAATTCCGTCCAAATTCAAATCAAATTTTAGATATAGTAGAATGAATATCAAATTGTCATGCTTCACCCTTATCTTTGAAAGAACCGTGTCCGTTATTTGTGTTTTTTTTTTTTAAAAAAAACTTGCATTTTAACAAAATTTGGTCACACTTAAAGTGAGAAAAGACCATTTTACATACTTTAAAACATGACGAATTTGGTCAATGTTATGATTACTCTTTTTGCGCCTTAGTTCCATTTTAGATAGTTGTTTTTTTAGAAAATTAAATTAAAAACACAAAATACAACGTGGCATTCAATAACACATAGAGAATGTTTAGAGAAAATTACATGTTACATTTTTAAAAGTTGTATTTATTTGTCACACTTAGAAAAGTTTATGTCACACTATCAGTCTATCTCATATTACAGGATAAGTTATGTTACAAAATAAGCATGTGTAGGCAATTATAAAAATAAAATTTTTAAAGATGACGTTCATAAAAATTCCCCGAATGTTTACGTACTTGTTCCATTTTCAATAGGCTCATAAAAAAATAAATCAAGTACTTCATATCATATATTTATAATACATTTTTATCCATAAGAAATCTTATCTTCGATAGGAATCCTATGCATGTTAAAATCAAGGGATAATGGTGAAGCGTCCTTTATAATTATAATCATTGAAATTTTGCATTCAACCCTCTATTCTTGTCTTATCACCAACGTTCACTTCATTTAAACTCTATCAAATTTGTAATGAAATGTAAACATTAGCCATAGTCGAACAGGGTAAAGATTGAGAATTTAGGACGAGATTGGAACCCACCCTTAGGTTCTAGTCTCAGATCCCAACCATGGTGCGGGAACCCGACTCCAAACTTGAACCCCAACTCTAGTCCCATAATCAATCCTAGCCCTAGTTTGGAGCTTGACTTGACTTGGTCCCAAATCTCATCCGCCGTGGAGGAACATTTCCTCGACCTAACTCTATTCTTGGAACCTGACCCTATCTATGAAATCCAACCCTAGTCCCGAACCCTAGCCTCAACCCTAACCACAAATCTTAATTCTAATCCTTGATTCTTAACCCATCCCTAAAACCCTTCTCCTATCAGGATTCTAGTCTCCAGCCCTCAAAACTGATCTCGACCCCAAATCCAATCTTTGGTAATGGTATATTTGTTAATATTGTCTTCTATATTAAATTAGATAATACGATGTGTTTTCCTGTGATATCAAACATGACGGTATTTATTGTAGTACACCCCTTTTTTGTATTGAATTACACGACAGCAAACATTGTATTATTTGGCATTGTATATTTTCAAATAATACAATAGTGCTAAAACGGCGTACCAACGTGTCCTTAATTTTGAATTTCAGAATAAATGATACAATGCCAAGCATAATATTATTTAGTATTTTATAATTTTCTCTAATAATGTTAAAAAACAGCGTAGCAACATGCGCTTATATGTAATATTTGGCCATATCGTGACATCTTGCACGTGGAGTCTCTTTTAAGGAAAAGAAGGGGGAAATTGCAATTACTGCAGCAGATATGACATCTTAGCTTTAAGGATATTAGAGAGTTTCGACTTTGTGGAAGGTATCAAAGGCCGATAAGATGCAAGGAACAAAAAAAAGGGAAAATGACACCAAATTGCTAACACAGATTTTATTACCCCCGGATGTGGCTCTAACCAAACCACGACAAACTCATCGATCAGAATGTAAATCAAAAGCACCAAAAATTCACAGTAGGCACAAAGTATGACATCTAAAAAGAAAATATAAAAAGCGGGGTAAAAATCTTTATCCAAACAAGGTTTTCTTCTCCATCTCACAAAAATGGTTCCTAATAATTGTCGGCCTTCCCACATCTTTCTCCCTTGCACTTTAAAAAAAATGTTACTGGTTTTTTCTTGCCTTTTGTGTTAAACTTATGCAGAGAGTTGGCTCAAATGGGACAGGGTGGGACATCAAGTGTGGTTCCAGCTTGAATCTGGCCCCATCCGATGAGACGCCAGTGCTTTTCGACTCGTCGACTGAGCGCGATTTTCTCTCCTCTGCTGGTGCAAACTGGAGATGTGAGCTGCAACTTGGCCAAATCATTCTTAACCGCAAGGACCCTAGCCCCAGTAGACATGGAACCAATGTTCAACATGAGGATCTCTCCCTTTGCAAGCTTTGAGACCTTTCCTTGCCTCTCTGAGCCCTTCGTCCTCACACCCAAAAGCCTTCGCAAAAGGAAGAAGTTGACCTGAAAAATCAGAGTAATATTCAGCTGCTATTCTACAAAAATACAGAACAAAGATCTATGCTTACAACCACCCTAATAACTACACAAGTTGAATCAATCAAGAAATGAAAAATCAGTGCAATTATATTCCTTACCTCAAGTTCAACAAAAACCTCAGGGAGAGATCCGACTTCACCAAGAACTTGTCCCACCAACCTATCAGCACGTGTTAAAGTCGGATCCATTGTTGTACCCACACCAATCAGGCCCCCGGGCACAGCAAACTGCAGCTCATTTTGCTCAGCATAGAGCGAAACTATTCTGGAATAAATTGGGGTGCATTTGATGTTTCCACTCTCATCTTTAACAACAATCCCAGGACGAACCTCGATAAATTGGTTCACTTTCAGAACACCCTACAACAAAAAAAAAAAAGTAAAAAATTAGTGATATATTATTCAGGTCACGCAGGCATAAATAGATTTCTTCCGCTCCTAATGAGAAACTACACATAAGCATAATATATAAAGCAAGCATGCGTAGTACCTGAAAAAGACAGCTCATTTTTAAGCAGACTAAAAAAGAGAAAGCATACCCTGAGAATACTACCACCAGCCACACCACCTCTTATCTCATCAACCTCAAACCCGGGCTTGTTGACATCAAATGATCGAATAACAATCATATTAGGAGGAGAGACAAAGTTCCTCTCTGGAATGGGGATCTTTTTCACAATGTACTCGCACACAACATCAATGTTGTACTTCAGTTGAGCAGAAATAGGTACTACTGGTGCACCATCCGCAACAGTTCCCTGATAGTAAAAAGTGTTTAGCAAGAAGATTCAACACTGTAAACAGATAATCCCATGAAGGCACAGCCGAAGAGAAAATCTAAGCTTTACCTGAATAAACTTCTGGATTGCTTCATGCTGGTTGATGGCAACATTTTCTTGAATGAGATCGACTTTATTTTGAAGAATTATAATGTGCTGAAGGCGCATAATCTCAACAGCAGCCAAGTGCTCAGAAGTTTGTGGCTGGGGACAACTCTCATTTGCAGCTATGAGAAGCAACGCTCCATCCATAATTGCTGCTCCATTAAGCATGGTAGCCATAAGAATATCGTGCCCCTGTTAACAGAGGCTAAAACGATAAACTAGATATCATAAATTAAATTAACATACATAAACCCACAGACATTACTTCCATACTTCCATATATGTCCATAAATGCAACCGGAAAACTCTAACAAGACTTTAAAACTGGATAAACAGCTAATGCAAACAGGAAAACAAAATTGTTAAGTCAAACTAACCATAACATTGATTTAAACTGACATTCTTGATATTCCGTAAGCAATTAAGTATACAAAGTAGACTTTTAAGCAACCTAAAATTCTATAGAAGGAATGCAAATGGAAATTCCAAAAAGAGTGGCGATTTATAAACCTTACCGGACAATCCACAAAAGAGACATGTCTCAGCAATTTCATCCTCGAGTTCTCAAATCCTGGGACATCACAAAGAGGACTATCTTCCTTTCCACTTCCATAGGCCCTACATAAACAGTTTCGAAATCTCAATAAAAGGCAGAAGTTAACCAAAAAGATTATTGCATCACTTCAACATGTACGCACTTGTAGCACATAGGTCGGGGGCACCGTTCATCTTCACATTTGTATATTTTTGCATTTGCATATCCAAGCTTAATCGTAATGTTACGCTCCAATTCATTCTTAAAACGAACAGTCTGCAAGTATGGAAAAATAAATGAGAGTGTTCAAAGCTTAACCCACAAACATTTGTATCATAAGTAATCATTCCTTAAAGACCTAATTAAATGCAAGCTTAATTGTAATCTAAGAAGCTCCCATTCATTTATAAAACAAACAGCACACATAATAATTATTGATATCATCCTAAACTCCTAATTTTAAGAGAATGTACCAGGATAAAGCATTTCATGCCAAATTTCAAAAGAATGATAGGACAATATTCCGCTCAAACAAACATATTATCCTCAAGCACTTGGCAGAGTCAAGAATTCAACTTACAATCTAACAACAAGAACATAAAGCTATCTTGATAAAACCTTTCAAAAAAAAAAAAAGGCATGATATTGTTAAATGACCTGAACACCGGATATTGCTTTTACAACCGTCGACTTCCCATGAGCCACATGACCAATTGTGCCTAAGAACAAAAATTAAGATCAAAATTGTCAGAATCAACAACAAAATTCCTAATTTTGTCAATGTTTACAATGAGAAGTACATTCAGCATCGAGTGTTTCGAATAAAATCAAAGAATTCGAATCGAAATTTACCAATATTGATCGTTGCCTGACGGGATATGACTTCAGGAGAGAGTGGATGTAACTTAGTTACATCCAACTTATTTAGGTCTTGCTCCATCAAACCCTTTCGCGACATCTTTACTGTTTTCTTGAAAAAAGCAGAAGTATTCACGAGTTCACCGAAAGAGAAAAAACTGCTTAATCACAGAAAAAAAAAAAAGACAGCAAAACTCCATTGATCATGCTGAGCAAAAGAATATTGCTGAGAAGATAAGAAAGAAAGAGAAAAAGGAGAAGAATTTCAGGTTTCAACCTAAAAAAAAATTGTTTCTTGACAAGAAAAACAAAGGCAGCAAGAGCGAAATCGTACCCTGACGGAGAGAGATTCTGATGGTGTCTGAAAGAGACGACAGAGCGATGGGAGAGTGAATCGTGAAGACACAGAGACTTGAACGCGGCTAGGGTTTGAGAAATGAGATTTAACAAAAAAAAAAAAAAAAAATTAAAAAAACTGCAGGTGTTTATTTTGGTGCCTCCGTACGAGCGGCATTTTGCCCAATCAGTACTCAAACCCGCACCCGACCCGCATAAATTTGGAAAATTTTAACTAAGGTCCACCCTTTTATCTGTTTAAAATTTATTCAACAACTAAGGGTCTTTTTGGTATTATCTATTTAAACAATTTTTTGTTTTTTAAACAAAAAAGTAAAAACATAGCTTTTTTATTTTTAAATAAAAATGAAAACTTTTTTCTGAAAAAACATTCCGTAATATTGTTTTTGTTTTTTGTTTTTATTTTTTTGGTATCATTTATTTAAACAGCTTTTTGTTTTTTAAACAAAAAAGTAAAAACAATATTTTTTATTTTTAAATAAAAAAGGAAAACTTTTTTCTGAAAATATGTTTGGTAATATCGTTTTTGTTTTTGGCTTTTTTTTTGTTTTTTAAAATTGTTATCAATTTTTTTTAATTATAGAAACAAAAATTTCTTGCTACCAAAATTTTTTAAATAAAAATCTTAGGTTGTGGTCAACCAAAGATTTACTAAGGTGGCCAACTATTTATGATAGTCCGATAAGCTGAGATCATCATGGAGGTCGGAACAACGAGCGAGACACATTGTTGGGGTTAGATCGGACCCATCGATGTGGTCCGACTCACGAAGCGGACTCACTGTCAGGGTCGGGCCAATCTTTCAGCCGGGATCGGGCTAACAACCTTGACTTGTGATTGGGGTTTCAGCCAATGAACCGAGCAGGTTGTTAAGGTCAAGACAGCAAGTCGGACACACTTTCAGAGTCGAATCAGTGGCTTGAAATCATCATCGATGTCTCACTAGCAGACAAACTCATTGTCGAGGTCAGAAGTGACTCATCATTAGGGATCGTGTTCGTATTTTGCCACACTTATCGTCAAAGTTGAGCTAGCAAATCAGACTATCCATTCAGGTTGTGTTTGTGGGCCGGTTTTCACCACCAAGGCCTAACCAAACATGCCATTGGGGTATGGTCGTTGAGCCGAAAAAGCCATTAGGATCGAATCGATAGACCAACTCGTTGTCAAGCTAGGTTGGACCAGCAGACCAGACACACCATTAGGGTTCGAAAAACTAGTTGAGCACGTCGTATTAGGAATGGGGTCGAGTTTTGATATTGGGGTTTGAGTTCCAATATCGAGATTTACATTAGGTTTTGGGACCTAAGTAAGGCTCAAGGTCGGGATCCAGGACTAGGTTTGGGATCAGGTTTCGAAACAGGGGCCTGGGTTGGGATACAAGATTGGGGTCAAGATCGAGTTTTAGGACCGGTGGTCAGGGTCTAAATCCGACACAAGGACCAAGGTCAAGGTCGAGATCGAAGACCTAGACAGAGACTGTGGTCAGGTTTTAGGATAAGGATTGGGGTTGGTTTTAGAGACCGATATTGGGATCGAGTTTTGGGGTTGGGGTCTAGATCCAAGGCCGGGTTTGGGATCTAGGACTAGGGTTGGATTCTGGTACTAAGGTCAGGGTTGGGGTTGGTGTAAGGTTCCGAGACAAGGGTAGGGTTCCGCAGTCGAGGTCGAGGTGCGGGTCAAGTTCTAGGACCGACATCGATTAGGCCCTAGGACCAAAGTCAGATTCTAGAACCTAGGTCGAAGTTAGGATCTGGGGCTAAGGTTAGGTTATGGGATCGACATCGAGGTCTAGATCTAGCACTAAGGTCGAGATCCAAGACTAGTGTCAGGGTTCCAAAACTAAGGTTAGGTCAGGTTTGAAACGGAGGCCAAGGTCGGGGCTGGGGCTGAGGTGGGTCGGGATCTAGGACAAGGTCAGGTTTCAACCCAGGTTCTGAAACTCGACCTTGACCCCAACCCCCAACACCGACCCTAGTTTCGGAGCCTAACTTCGGCCCTTGATCCTAGCTCTAGAACTCGACCCGACCTGGGTCCTAGAACCCGATAAAAATTATTATTACTAAACATATTTTTGGTTTTTGTTTTTAAAAACGAAAAGAAAAAAATAGTACGAAACATGTTTTTAGTTAAAAATAAAAAATATAAAAAAAGAAGGAAACAAAAATGATACCAAGCAAAATCTAAATCTTTCAAAATAAGAAGGAAACAAAAATAAAACATACAAAAGAAGCGTATTCTTAAGGGTATTTTTGACTTTTTTATATTAAACCCTTATTTTAAGTTTCTTATTTTCTATTTAAGGGTAGTTTAGGAAATTTATAGATCAGAGTTGAAGGTTGACCAGTAAAATATATAACTATGTATATTAAATTTAATTTAAAGGTATATATTCGATAAGATTAAAAACTAAAAGTATAGTGTTTGAATAAAATTAAAACACAGGATATAAAAAGATAAATAATCCAAATTTAATAACAAAAAAAGGCAATGAGATAGTTATTATTTTTGTGATTGTTTAAGTAAAAAAAAGCGTGTTTTAAAATACTTGAGGTAAAGAGCATATTAAACTATAAATAAAGATTATTGTAACAGCCAAAAATTTAAACTAGTTTAATTATGTATAAGATTGATAAATTAGTGTGCCATAAATCAAATATCATCATTTACATTAACTAAATTTCATATATAATATTTTGTGCTCATTTTAAAATGGTTTAATTTCTAGTTTAAAATTTTTATTCTCGGTTTTTCCATTATTTTATTAATTTATAAGTTCACCCAACACTTGTCTGTGATTACACAAATGCCACTGCCGCACACCCCCAACAAATCACGTGATATTTTTCTTGGAAAATCTGGTTTCTCTTCCTATGTCTGAGCCTTTTAAGACAACCTCCTACATGCAAAGGCCCTCTCTTGCTTAAAAATGCACCACCCATTAGATAAAACAAGCACACTTAACCCCCCCTGCCTATCTCTTTCTCTCTCACACATATACACACCCTCTTTCTCACTTTTTCCTCTCTCTTTTTCTGTTCTCCAAGTCTGGGAAGAAACCAAGCCCCTCCTTTTTTCCAAAAAAACTCAGAAATACAAGAACCTCCATAGCCAAACTTCAAGAGAGCTCCCGTGTTTGATTTGTGACTGAGTTCTTCAACTTTTCAAGAGGCTTTTTAAGGTAGGTTTTCCAAGAAATGACTCCAGTTTTGTGTTTACATTTGACTCGAAATTTAGTTTTTGTTTTTGCTCTCAAACTCTCGAAAGAATTTCGACTATTAAGCTTATGCAAGCGTGAACATGTTTTGAATGTTAGTATGTAGAATCTAGGATTTGATGTTTGAACCTATAAAATAATGGTAGGTTTTATTCAACATTGACATTAGAAACATGTTCAACATACTTAACTTCGGTTTCCTTAAGTGCACGAATGATATTTCCATTTTCAAGGCTTGAAAAATCATATTTATGCTTATTTTAGTTCAAGTTTTGCATAAATAAGAGTTTGAATGATTCGGATTATGTTTTGTGCGTAAAGTTTAGGGGAATTTTTTTTTTTTAGTTCATATATGATTATCTAAGTGATTGGACTAATTTTTAACATTAAAAAACTATTTTGGCATGAAAAACTACATAGAAAACTCGGCTAGGCCGCAAAGAACACGAACCAGGCAAAGCTTAGTTCTTGGAGAGGTGGTAAACCTCCCCTTTGGAGGCCGGTGGACTGGCTGGTAGTAGTCATGTGGCTACCACCTCCATCTAAGCTCCTCGGGCCTCCCCACTCGCGTCAGTTCAATTCCTCATCGTTTTGAGAGCTAAAAATGTTTTCGAAACTACTTTAAAAACGTTTTAAAATCCTTGAAAACTACATTTCATTTGCATAATTATTTTACACAAAAGGCACACTAATGTCAAATTTATACATAATATTACAAAAGAGGTTGGATCTTATGCCCCTTCTTGGCAGCCTTGATTTGAATTCATTGTGTAACTGTTTTGGCCATGACAATGATTATTTGAAATGAATATATGCTGATGTGAACTGTTTTATAAAAGTGTAATTTTTCTAAAAAGGTGTGATTTATAAGAAAATAGTATATATTTATATATATATATGTAAATATTGTACGTTTGATTTTTTAAAACAAATTTGAAAATATAATGACAAAAGATAAGTAACGAAATCCCTACTAATTTAGTCCTTAGCATTTGGCATTCCATTGTCACATTAACCCTGAAAAGACCTAATCAAACTAAGTAGGGAACACTTCTGCTTGTTTTTTTCCTCCTTAACAAACATTATACGGAAATTGTAATATATAAAATATTTTTAAAACTTTTAAAGTAGACAACGTATTTAGAGCTCGTTTGGTTCGAGTATTTGAATAAAGTATTTGAATGAATATTTAAATTTTTATGAGAGAAAATACTATAGTAAAATGATTCAAACCGTGATTCAAACCACGAAACAAAAAAGCCCTTACTAATTACTACAAATAGTAAGTCGATAGAATTTTTAATTTTGAACATAGGGGGTCTATTTTTAGTAGCTTTTTCTTTAACTTTCATATAGAGTTTTTTGTGCTCTTGTTGTTAGAGAACAAGACCATAGCCGATAGAGATTTAAAGAGAACGGAAATAATTCAAAAAACTTAACTAGTTCCCACACACTACTAATTCGAAGAGAACAGAATAACAAAGAAAAATAATAGATTTTGAAACGCTTAATCATTTGGAATTACTTTGTCCAAGAACAATTATTTAGTAATTATTTTATTTAGTAACATGAGAATAATCATGATGGTTTAAGAAAAAATATTAAAAACTATTTTGTCATGTTTAACAAGTTTTTATTTGAAGATTTTTTTAAAACAATTTAAATCTCTCCCTCTCTCCTCTTTTTAAGTGAAAATATTTCTTCTTTTTACCTCAAAACATACTCATTTGGTATTGTTTTGAAAATTTTTGAAAATATTTTTGCATGTTTTTTAAGACAAAAATTTTAAAAATACTCTCAGCACAATTCTTCAAAAATTCTCATTTTCTAAAATAAAACTATTTTCACTCATTTTGAAAACACTATCAAACGGAGATAAATCACATATCATTTTTTAGCCTAGAATTTTGAAAGGTTAAAGTGTTAAATACCTTTCGAGTCATTTAGAGAAATTTTAGTAAAAATTCGATCATTTTAAGATTATTGTTTATCTTTTGTAGAGTTTTGAAAACCAGTAGACAAGTATAAAATTATATATATATATATTAGAACCTTTCCAACAAAAATGGGTAAAAATTAGTTTTCAATATCTTTTTAGTATAAATTAACTGAATAACATATTCATATAGCATAGACCTTCTGTAATACGAATATAATTTCAATGTTATAATTGCCATTAAAAAAAGTAAAATTAACATAGTTAGTGCGTCTTTTATTTTTTGTTGCAATGTACAAAGCTATTTCAAACATTTAACTTAAACAAATATGGTGATTCGAGCATTGGTTTGAATCATGAACTCAAGCAATTTAAATATCTCACATGCAAAGTGTTTTGGATTAATTTAAACTAATACTCCCAGATATCCTAAAAATAAATTAAAAAAAGTAAAATGGACATTTTAATCTCTGCACTCGTTAGTTATGAAAAAGCAACCTTTTTATTTTTTTTTCTACCAATTATTCATAAGATTTCCAAGTTAAGATTGTGTTAGGTTTATTGTCTTTGAATTAATAGAAGTTGATTTTCATTTTCATTGTCAATTTATTTGTGTTTTCTTGAGTTTAATGCTTTTAATTGCTTGATCACAAATTAGTTGATTATGCATTTGGGATTTGTATTTAGGAAAGGAGACTTTTAAATGTAGTTTTAGGAAATGCAACCTAGAGCATTGTAGAGTTGGGAGACTTATGATTTTCTTTGTGACTAAGTAATAGAACTTCCTTAATGAACCCTTAATAATTGATTTTAAATAGGGATATTGGAATTAATTATTTTGGATATTATTCAATTGAGTACTTGGGAGAGAAAAAATTGAGGTATATGAGTGTTCTATGACAATTAATTGGGGGAATTAATTTGTCAATAATCTAGGCAATTACCGATCATAATGAAAACTTGGTGAAATAGTTCCTCTAGACCTATTTCGTTATTGTTTTATCTTAATTTTAATTTCTAATTTTAGTTTTATTTTAATTTCGATAATCCAAATAATTGTAGAGTTAATATAATTTCAATACTTAACTAGAATTGAATACAATTCTGAGGAAAACAATACTACACTCCCACTTCATTACTTGTGACCGTGTATACTTGCACGAGATTAAGTTTTTGGTGCTTTGCCTAGGATTGTTAATTTGATTTTGATTAATATTGATACCAATTAGCTTTATGATTAATTTAGATATTTTATTTGCTTTTGTTCTATTTTTTGTCTTTAGTTTTTGTTTTAGTGTCTTTGGCCCTGTTTGTTATTGTTTTGGAAATTTTTTAAACTGTTTTTGCACGTTTTTTGAGACAAAAATTTCAAAAATACTCTCAGCACAATTTCTTAAAAATTCTCATTTTTCAAAATAAAACCATTTTTACTTATTTTGAAACTTGGAGATGTTTCATCAACAAGTCCTCTTGAACTTTGTTCAACAAGATTCGGAACCATTTTATAATGCTTGGTGGAGATTCAAAGAATTGCTTTTAAGATTCCCATATCATAGGTTGTCAAAGGAGGGTCAACTTCATATTTTTCTTAATGGCTTAAGCGACATAACATAAAACATTGTGGAATATGGAAATGGTACCACCATTCTCTTGCAACTATCTGTCGATTAAGCTTACTATATGTTGTAAGATATGATCGAGTGCAATTATTGTAATTTGAATTGTTCAAGCACCAACCACGGTTGGGAGAGCAATTCTAATTTGATGGGGCCGCGAGTTGACATCCTATCCCAGGCGACTACCGCATTCAAAAAGGCACTTATTTAAATGACAATGCAAATCAATTAATAAGGGTAATGTGAACCACTTGACGATTGCCAACTTAGTTAAATTAAGGACATAGAAATCCAAGTTGGACAAATTGCCAATACACTTGCCAAGTTGGAACAACATAGTTTGCCTAACATGTCGGACGTTAAACCAAGCGAGGAACCTATGCATAGTAAAAAAGTGAGAGAAGAGAAAGAAGAAAAAGAGAAAAAAAAAAAAAAAAAAAAAAGCAAGCTAGAAACGGCGTTTCTTGCACCAGGGAGGATTGAGAGACTCATTCTACTTCTATATATGTTAAAGATTGAATGTGTATACATGTCTAGTACCTAGACTGCAAAGGGATCATTGTTGGGAATATCATTTTTAGACCAAAAATCATGTGTAACCAAGAATCTCAAAAATTATTTCTGAATCATATCATAATATTTAGAAATAAAAGCGTTCTACAAAATTGAACCATGCACTAGCAAACTCAATCACACAATGTTACCATTGCTCTATTCTCTCCACCGCTGTATTTTGATCAAGGCAAGAAAGAACCAAATTTCTCCCGAGGATTACTGAAAAATCATGTGTAGATCAGATAAGAATTTGGAAGATCATCGCTATACACCATTTTTGCAGTCTCTGCTGCCGGATTTTGATCAGGGCAAGAATTCGGCACTCTCCTTCAACCCCTATTTCTATGTGCAAACGAAACAGTTTAAAGAACATGCAAATACGCCATTATAAACAAGAGTTCAAGCAACTATGCAATTCACAAGAACTTGTTCCAGGAAACCAGAGAAATTGATTTGAACTGATAAATCTGAAACTGGAAGTACTAAACCTAAATTATCTATACTATAGATCGTATATGTAAATCGAGGAAATTGGGAGGATCAATGAGGAAAACGATTTTCTTCATGTATGAATATATCATTTCTTTACAACAAAAATTCTCTTGCGTATAGAGATACAATTTACAAGTGTTAAGGAACGTTATGTTGTTTCTTCCTCAGGGAATTACCTCAGGAGTCCAAAATGAGATTCAGTCATTTCCTGCTCTAACTATTGTACAACAAAAAATAAAGAACCAAAAAAGAAAAAACGACAAACTAGCCATCCCAATTTGTACCAAATCTCAGTAACCAATTGCCAAACTGTAATCAGTTGGAGGGTTCAGAAAAAGCAATTCATCAGAAAGATGATCAATAGAAGGCTCATGATCAGCCCTCCGTGGGACAAGAGACTCACAGCAGGCAGAACACACGAAGAGGGGAGGTACGGTCTCTGCATCCTCGATCCCACAGCAGCGAGTGTGCTGCCACACCTCGCAGATATCACACGCTACCATCCGCTCCCCATCGTCATCCCTGGCCCCACACTCGCACACCACCTTCCATGTGTCGGAGCCTCCTTGGTGCCTCAACTGGTCTTCGGAGTCCACATTAATCCCCCGCACCCATATCTCCGAGCCTGATTCCACCCTCCCAAACAATACCTCCCAATCTTCCACCTCCTCAAGTCCATCAATCTCCACCACCTCAATCTCATCTGTCACGCAGTAGGTGTCCCTCAAGGCACACTCCACTGCCTCTTTGAGGTCAGAAACTGTCGCATGCAGTGGTACACGCACGATCTCAGCAATCCCGTCTTCTAAACTACTAGGAAGAAGCCTGCAAATAAAAGTCAAGAGCTGATCATCTTCATCTCTGAACGGCCACTCCTTGACGAAGTGTTTGGTGTCCAAAATCATGTGAGTAGCCACGTCAACAAGCTCTGAATCAGGATACTCAATTAACACATGCTTGTACAAGTAAAGTACATCATTGTACACATCAATCCCGGGGACTATCACAACTGGAGATGAGGTATTTGAGACCATTTCTCGTTCTTCAGAGACTTTATCACCAACTTCATGAATTGTGTATTCTAATATTCTGGTGGCAGGATTAACTGCTCGGCGAATAATTTGGTTTCCGACAAGCACATTGTTGAGTGACTTGAGGACATAGTCTAGCAAGCCGGTATCGCCTATGTGAAGCCTTGCAGCATCACGTACATCTTGCCTAGTCATTCCTCCATTGCCGAAGCAACTTTCTTTCTTTTCCTTAAGCGCGCCCACGATCACATCAGCTGCGAATTCGAGTCTTCTAGCAGGCCACCGACTGTCCATGTTAGCAATAACGGTGCTGAATTTCTTATACTTGGCTGGCTTACTTTCTCTCATTAAAGGCTTTGTGTTGTGGTGCAGGAGAACTGTTCTTGTGAAGGGCTTCGAAATAGAAGAAAGCGAAGAGGATGATGAATTTATTGAACCAGTAATGGTTGGTTTTCTGAGGGCTCGAGACTTGACTGTAAGCATGAATTTGAGGAGTTCATTTAGCGTTATCAGCTTGGTCTCACTCAAGTCCCGGTAGAGATGAATGATCTGCTTGATCTCCTTGGCTTGTTTGGTTTCAGAGAAGTCCTTGACAATCCCGTCCAGCTCCAAAGAGCAGAGAATTTCAAGTGCTCTCTTGTAATTATGCTCCTTAACTCCAAAACTTCCATGGCAAAAACCATAACCCCATCTACCGAACCAAGGGTGTCCGTATGCAACGCCATGAAGAAGACGGAGCTCCATGGATCGTTTCTTCGACACATCTGCAACTGTTATTTTGCTGAAAATGGATATTAAAAAAATCATATTAATAAATTAGTTATAAATATGGGAAAAGGAAACTTAATGTTTTCTTTCAGTTTTTTACCGGGCTTGAAGGTTTGCACATATCCGATCCCAGAGGTCCATGATTTCCCTTCCAAACAGGTATTTCGAGCCTCCTTCCATTCCATTGATGCACAACAAGTGTCCAAAGCCATTGCAGTGGATTAAACCATATAGAAGGTGCGATTGAACATCAAAAAGGCCCTCATCTAGTGGCTTGTTCCATCCATTGTCACTTGGGATCAAAAAATGATACTTCCTCTTTGTCACATAATGATTGCTCCAACCTAAACAACAAACCCCGTTCATTAATGAAACTCATGTGTTTGTGAAAACAGAAAAGTAATGGCTTTGCAGAAAGAAAATCATAAGGACAGATGAAAACACAGCTCAGCAGAATCCTCATCAGATGGATCAAGTAAATACAATTACACCACAAAAAAGCCAAACTCCTCAGAATCCTCAAGTTTACACACCCCCAAATTGAAATCCATCAACTCAGTTCAGAAATCCACTTTCCTTCTGAAAATCTATTCAGAGTAAATAAATTTCTCCAAGTGAATGCAAAAAGTGAAAAGATTAGAGAGTTATAATTAATAAAGTTAATTAAATCAGATGCACAATCACAGTTCTAAAAAGCAGATAAGAACAAAAAAGCTTACATGTCCAAAAAATGTAAGCCATGGGGCATTTCGTATGTTTGGGATTAGTTTTTAGAATTAGAATTGTTAAGTCAAGTTCATAGAAAAGCCGCAATTAACCAAAGCCCAATTCCTAAATCTACAACGTGAAAGAACAAACAGATGCGGTACAAATTGATCACAATGTTTTCAATCCCAGTTTATCAATGTAATTATATATATACATACATACATAGATATATATGTATATATTATTTATATCTATCTATATATATATATATATATATATATATATATGAAAACACATTAAAACAGAGAAGTAAAGACTTTACACCCCCAACCAAGAGAGAGAGAGAGAGAGAGAGAGAAGAGATTAAAGAAAAGAAAAGGAAAGGAAAGCAACTAAGAACAGATGCAAACACATAGCCCCAATTTCAAATAGACCAAAGTTCAGAAATCAGAGAAAACAAGAAAAGAAAAAGAAAAGGTCATGAATTAACAAAACCCAGATGAAAAATCAGAGAAAAGAAATGAAAAACTCTTCAATCAAGAAAACCCAGATGATAAATTTGAGAAAAGAAATGAAAAAAAGAACTCTTCAATTAAGAAAACCCGGATGAGAAAAAAGACCTGTGCAACGGCAGTGATCACAGTAGGGCTTCAATGGGGAGTTCTTAATTGTCTCTTCAATGGTGTAAAGAGGAACAACAAGATTACGGTTCTCGTGAACAAGGAGAGTACACCATATGGGCATTCCAAGAACTTGGTAATCTTCGATTTCTGCGCATTCTTGAAGAAAAATCCGAACTTTGTCTCTGAAAGGGCATATGACTATTGGGATTCCAGTTTGGTCTCCGAATGTGTTAAAAGGGAAGAGCTTTGGTCTTCTCTTTCTCTTCTTGCAAGCTTCGATTATTGGAATCGACATGGCTGATTAAGCCTTCCAGATTTCGCTTCTTTGGAATCAAACTCTCTCTCTCTGCTTGATCATATGGTTTTCAAGAGAGAGACTGAGAGCGAATTATGCGTTTCGGTTCATAAGGTTTTAACTGATTCTGAAAATTCTGTTGTAGAGAGAGAGCCTAACGAGCCACTTGCAACTTGCGCTGTCTCTCTCTCTCTCTCACTCCTTACTGTGCTTCGAGTTCCTTCTTCTCTTGTTTGTTTTTGTTTACCCGCCCAATTCTTTCAACACCGGGGAACTAATGACGATTTGACCAGGATACCCCTACTAATAACATTCTTCGGCCCTCTTATTTTGGTCATGTGATGTAGAGAATGTCAAAGTGTTTGAAAGGGCCGTGGGAATCTATTTTTTCAGTTATAAACAATCTAAAATTTTTACATGCTATAATAATAATAAAAAAATAACTATAATATAAAGTTCTCATATTTTACAATAAAAATGATTCTAACTAACTGTTTACATCATCCTTTTAGACACCCTATACATGAAATGTTCTTTATGACATTCCTCATTAAAAATGTCATCATTTTTTTCACTTTTTAAAATTGCATTTTTATTGTTTATTTTTTAATTTATTTTTTCAATTGTCCTTTTTACCTTTAACGTCTTACCTTTAATGTCTTTTCTTTTCTTTTTTTTCTCTTTTCCAAAGCTTAAATTTTAAGGATTGGTTACAGTTCTTTCAGTTATAATTTTGCTTGACTAGAATGAACTCATGACGTCTACTTCCTTAATGAATTGCCTTCGGAGGCACAAAGCTACTTCAATTTTCAAACTTACCATTAGACCTTGTCATTCAAAGCTTGAATGCCTGCCTTTCTTTTTCCTTCAGCTCCTTCTTGGACGTACTGTGACAACCATGATTCTCTTGAGGTGAAAAGAGTTAAGAAGGGTGGGTTGTGCAGTCTCACATTACTTGAGAATGGTCATAGGTAGTGATTCATAAGTAATGACACCACCTCCCAATAGTATGAGGCCTTTTGGGGTAAAGCCTAAGAGTAAAATCATGCGGGCTTAGACCAAAAACGGACAATATTATACCAAGCAGAGTTGCGGATTATTACAAATGGTATTAGAGTTTTGACCTAGCCGAAAGTGTGGCTAACGAGGACGTTGGGCCCCAAGCGAATCATTACAAATGGTATTAGAGACTAGTCTTTTTTGTTATTCTCTGTCCACGATTGTAGCATGGGTGGGGAAAAGTAACAAAAAAATAAGTAAAGTAATAAGATTCTTAATGTTGTAAATAGCTTTCAGGGAGTTTCAGAGTTTCTCTCACTAGAGTAGTCACTCTATCTTCTCAAATGATCTAAATAACAAAAAAAAACTCACCCCTATATATAATGGTTGAATCTCGGGATAATCCTTATCAGATTAGGTCTCATAATTCGAGTCTAGATCAATTTTTAATGAAAAAAGGGTCAAAAACGTGTATAATGATTATCGCATGTTCGGCATGTCGATTTGGGAGATCGGCCTGTCGAACTTTCCCATCGACCTGACGAGCATGCGATAATCTTGGAGCCTCAAAATATCTTATTTTCACCTTGGGAATATTAGATAGAGTCTCAGTTTTAATTCAAATAACCCAATAAAGAAGTTATCTGATTAAAACAGTCATATATAAATAATCTCATAGTAAATGAAATATTATCTAAATAATTCAACGTATTTATGTTGAATTAATTTACAAAATTAATTTAACCGATAAACTAACATAAATTATTAAATCCACTTTTATCAAATTTCAGTCAATTTAATAATTTAACGTAAGTAATCAATATGTAAGAAAAACACACCTGATCATTACAGGATTTATTAGGGCTGTACAAAAATCGCCCCGCACTCGCCAACCGCCCGCGCCCGCCCATCTCAAAAAAAGCAGGTTTACGTTAGCAACCCACTGGTGGGCGGGTTCAATATATTCAGTGGCCGGGTTTGGTTTTAAGTTTTTGAGGGCGGGTTCAACCCGCACCCGCCCGCCTATATATTTTTTTAAAAAAACTTATCATTTATTTGATTTGTTCTCATTTTAGAGATGATTGAACAATCCAACACTTCAAGCATAGGCTCGGCTGCCTCTTGACATATTAGAAACTGAAAATTCTCCCATTATTTTGTGAAGTGATCTAAATTCAAATCAAGTAAGTTAGTAGAAAAAGCCCTAAAAGAAAAAGAACACTTGACTTTGTTCATCATTTCATTTGTAGCATTCTATTATTTTCGAACCCAGTGAATAGGCTTTAATTTTTATGAACTCTTGACTTTGTTCATCACTTTATATGTAGTTGATGTTTCTTGTTGCAGTGAATGATTATGTTTCTTAATTTGTACTTTTGAATATGGTCACTGTTTTTAAGCATCAAACTTGTTGGGAATACTTTATGTATTATCATCTTATATTTTCTACAAATTTTCTTCACTTTCTAAAAAAAAGGTCCAAAAAATTACATTGGGCAATAACATAGGTCTAAACCGCCTCAACCCGCCCGCACCTGCCCACAACCACCCAAAACCAAACCAAAATGGTGGGCGGTTTGCAGGTTGGTTAATCGCCAACCCGCCATAAAAAAAACCGCACCGCACCCGCCCAAAAACCATCAAACCGCCTGCCGTTCATCCCTAGGATTTATTATAAGCTCGCAAAGGGGACCCGATAGATATATACAGATCAAGCTCCTACAATTATAAAATACAATATCTCAGATATACATTTTATAATTATCAACTATAACACTACTCTATTAAAAGCTTAGAATTTGGACTATATAAAATTATAAAGCTTCAATAAGCTAACCGTCTATAGCATATCATAATATGTCGCATCCCTATAGGATATTTATAATTGGTTTAAGGATAAAATTTGTTTTATCTTTCCGATTATTTTTATGTTGCGTTCCATTATTACACCATTGTAAAACTTACTATTCATAAATAGTATATCATTCAGTTATACCTATATATCCAAATGGTTGAGCGTTCTATTCTTCCAATTATAGGATAATGTATATAAGAGAATATCATTAACTCTACAAAAAAAGCTATGAAATCCATATCTATGAATAACGAGTTTACGTCAATCAAGAGTCATGTCTCTAACGTATCAGTATGCATACCATTATTAAATTAGGATGTCACCCTTTGATACATCAAAAGACATAAGTCAAGAATACATGCTCATTAGTCATTTCAGAATTAAAACACAGCACATATGATTGTATAAAGTGAATTGATTTAAAGATATGAAATTACTAACCAAATCAACCAAATCAATTCAACTTTTTGTCCCACTCCAATATATCATAATCTATAACAATATAGCAATGTTTCTACTCATAGAGTCATACTCGATGACCAAGATAAGCCATTTTTCGTTAAGGATACAGATAACATAATAATCTTACCGTGAATAAAAAGCCCAACTTTATCCTCTTGATTGTGGATCTTATCATTTAGACCATCACCTTTAAGATCTATGTCTTCCGTATAATCTGTCCATCATATGCACAATCTTAAAGGTTTAGACCAATAGCCTCAGACTTTTGTTTGTTTATTATACATTTAACAGAAAATGAACATAAAGAGGATATCATTTGGTATATGAATAGTGTTAAAAAAATAGTATGCAGCAAAATTTTAAAACTTTTATATCAGAGTATTTTTCAAAACACAAGTTTGACATGCTATATGCATAAATTAATCAGATCTTACTAACCTTTGTATGCCGAAGAACTTCCACAATCTGTGAAGAGAAGTAGCGTTCCAGAAGAGCCTCAACTAACTGGTCTTCTTTGCTATTCTCTATCCACGATCGAAGTGAGTGTGGGCTCACACGTATAGTTCTTCCACCAGGTGACATTCCTTCCAACCAATCGAGAGAAACCAAAGCAAGTATTCGTGATTTATGAACAAAAACTCTCATGGAGTACACAGATTCTCACTAGCAGAGTATCACTCTTAATCTCTCAATTGATCTAAGTAACTTGTAAGAATCACTCCCTACTTATTAAGAGGTTAGGCCTATGGTCAGTCCTTATCAGATTATGTCTCAAAATTTGGATCAGAATCAAATTCGGATCAATATCTGATAAGATCCGTGTGGAAACGTGTAATCTTATCCTTCGCTCATCGGGAGGCTGAACAGTCCCAATCGACAGACCGAACACGTGGATCGGTAGGCCGAACTGTTGAATAAAAATCTCTACGAATCTTTTATTTTTCACCCGAGATTCTATAGGATAAAGTCTCAGTTTTAATTCAAATAACCCAATAGATAAGGTATCTGATCAAATCAACTTTATCTAGATAATCTCTAAGAAAATAAATGAATTCCTAATAATTCTACAAGTTTATCTTGATCTAATTTATCCAAAATCAAATCAACCGATAAACAGACAAAAATTATCCGATCCAATAATTCAACAAGTTTATCTTGAATTAATTTTATCACAAAATTAATTCAACCGATAAACAGACATGAATTATTTAATTCTTCCAAATTTTAACTAATCTGATAAATCCGACATAAGTCACTAATTATTGAAAAAACACGCCATATCGTTACAGGATGTTGTGAGCTAACAAAGGGGACCAAATGGACCAATATAGTTCAAGCTCCCGATAATTACGAAACCCAATATCCCAGATGTACAATTCATAATTATCAACTCCAACGCTACTCTACTAAAATCTTGGAGCTGCACTCTCGAACTACATAAAATTACGAAGCCCGTATAGCTAAGTCTCCATGACATATCATAGTATATCGTATCCCCATATGATAATCCATGATCGGCTTAAGGACAAGTTTTGTCTTATTTTTTTATCTTACGTTCCATTATCTCACCGTCAGAAAACTTACTATCCAAAGATAGTATACCATTCGGTTACACCTATGTATCCAAATGGTTGAGCGCTCCAGTTTTTCAATTACAGGATAACACATATAAGATGATATCATTACTCTTAAAGAGGAGCTATGGATTGCATATCTATGAATAACAAGTCTACGCCATCAAGAGTCATGTCTCCAATGTACCGACATGTATACCACTATTAATATGTGGATGTCACCATTTGGTATATCAAAAGACACAAGTCAAGATAACGGACCCACTATTCATCTCAGGATGAAGATACAATACAAATGATTTTCTAAAGTGAATCTATTTGACAAGACAAAATTATTAATCCAAATTAATTCACTTTATGTCCCGATCTAACACATCGTCACCTATGACAACGTGCCAATGTTTCTATTTACGGAGTCTACCTCCGATGGTCAAGACAAACTATCTCCCAATTGGGATATAGACAACATAACAATCTTTACATAAATAAAGCGTCCAACTTTATTCCCTCGATTGTGGATCTTATGATTTAGACCATCACTTTAAGAATCATGTCTTCCGCATAATTTGTCTATCATATGCCCAAATCTTATGCTTTAGATTGACAGTCTCAGACTATTGTTTGCTTAACATACATTTAACAAATATGAACATAAAGATGACAAGATTTGGTATATAAATAATGAATAAATTCTTTATTGATAAAAATATCTCCAAAAGCTTATTACATTTTTACTCCTTAGGGCATACATGTCTAAGGATATCATTTAACAGAAAATGAACATAAAGAGGATATCATTTGGTATATGAATAGTAATAAACTCTTTATTGATAAAATGTCTCCAAAAATATATTACAACATTTACTCCTTAATGCACCATGTCTAATATTTATAAGTTATGACACCATGTCTCAATGGTACAAGGCCTTTTGGGGTAAAGCCTAAAAGTAAAACCATGTGGGCTTAGGCTCAAAGCAGACAATATCATACCAAACGGAGATGCAGGTCATTACATTTAGTCTAGAGTGAGGTATATTTTACAAATCCTCCTGAACTATATCACATATGTCAATATCCCCCAAAATTTGAAACATTGTCATTTTTTTTTATGGAATTGCTGATTTTTGATTCAATTTAAGATTAAATAGAATACGTAAGGGCTAATGTGAATGTTCTTTTCACTTTAAATGAACTAGCTGGGGACGAAACTCTCATATATTCTGTCTTTTGAGGACTTACAAAAAAGCGAGGAAAAGTGAAAAATGTACCATAATTCAAGTTGGGGTCTTAAAAGGTTTTGAATAAACTGATAAATTTATCATTTTCCTCACTTTTCTATAAGGCCTCTAAAGCAATCAGGGTAACAAGTATTATTTTGTCCAAAAAAACACGTTTTAAAGTTCAATAGGTGAATATAGAAAAGTATTATAGTTAAAGGGTACAATATATACGTTTTAAAGTTTGAGGGCATTTTGACACAAGTGATATAGTTTATGAAGAATTTGTAAAATTTGTCTCCAAAAGCAATAGGTTGAGAGTCATGAGAATTAAGCTTGGATGCTTTAGTTTTATCTCACTCTAAAAGCTTCAAATGTGATTTACAATGCATGATCACTTAAATAAGAAACTCCCAGTTTCTAGATACTAGAAATTCATATTTAATTTGTAGGTAACCTTCAATTTAAACTCTATCTAAAATTCGTGCTTTCAGCTTTAGTGTTTATGGAGATGGACAATTCTGATCACTTGATCATCTTGATAACTAAACCTTATCTTGTATGTAAAATTCGAACTCACAGGATAAACCTTACCTGTTAGTTAAAATTAGACCAAGTTTAATTTCGGATTTGATTATCAAATCCATTCAAAAGTGTTATAAAATAAACAAAAATAGGAAACACAAGTGATATAGTAGATTTGTACCAAGTTATAGATATATATGTACGATTACGTCTTCTCTTTTTGTACCAATCTTTTTGATATAGTAGATTTGTTTCTCATATGCCCATGGTTTTTCCTAGTTTCCACGTAAATTAGCGTTTTCTCATTCTTTGTTTTCTTATTGTGAGTTTGACTGGATTTTGAGTTTTCTCATATGCCCGTGGTGTTTCCTATTTTCGTTTATTTTATAACACTTTTGAATGGATTTGATAATCAAATCTGAAATTAAACTTGGTCTGATTTTAACTAACAGATAAGGTTTATCCTGTGAGTTCGAATTTTACATACAAGATAAGGTTTAGTTATCAAGATGATCAAGTGATCAGAATCGTCTGTCTCCATAAACACTAAAGCTGAAAGCACAAATTTTAGATAGAGTTTAAATTGAAGGTTACCTACAAATTAAATATGAATTTCTAGTATCTAGAAACTAAGAGTTTCTTATTTAAGTGATCACGCATTGTAAATCACATTTGAAGCTTTTAGAGTGAGATAAAACTAAAGCATCCAGGCTTAATTCTCATGACTCTCGACCTATTGCCAATATGCATTGATTATTCTGGAGACAAATTTTACAAATTCCTCCTAAACTATATCACTTGTGTCAAAATGCCCTCAAAAGTGTTATAAAATAAACGAAAATAGGAAACACCACGGGCATATGAGAAAACTCAAAATCCATTCAAACTCACAATAAGAAAACGAAGAATGAGAAAACGCTAATTTACGTGTAAACCAGGAAAAACCACGGGCATATGAGAAACAAATCTACTATATCAAAAAGATTGGTACAAAAAGAGAAGACGTAATCGTACATATATATCTATATAGTGGCATAACCCTAACATAACAGTTCTGTTGGCTCATCAACCCGGTCCCTCTGCTACCACTACATACTCTCAAAATTTCTCATAATTATAAGTCCACCACATATGTTGGGCTACGAATTTTTTTGGGCTAGACCAAACAGAATTCGGGTAACTATACTCTAACAAAAAGCTTAACAGATAATTATGAAATCAAAAAAAGACAATTCAAAGCTAATACTCAACGAACTTAGACATAATCATGCACATATTTGACTTCTTCGAAGACTGAGTTTGATCAAGATTAGAGATAAGCGTATCAAACTCGAATTTAAACATTCCAACCACTTTATCTTATATTTCAAAACCAAGTTTGACCATACATGATAATAACAAGATTAAAATTTATTTTTATACTAATACGCAATAAAAGCTTAGAGCATTAAAATCATAACACAGGTAAAGATAGACAAGGTTTCTTAAACTTTAGGTTCTCCGACCTGTCCCCCTACTTTCCCTTCTCCTATTTTGTGTTGGCCTGACGCGAAAAAGAGCATTTGCAATCCTTTCGTGCATCTTTCTTGAAAAACTTCACTCAATAGCCACTCCGACAAGCAGTCCACACACATATCCTGGCACGATTGTCATTCAATTAGATGCAAATACAGAATTTGAACGTGCTTCTTCATGATCTTGGGGTGTTGAGCTCTCAATGTTTTCACACTTCTTTGGTAGTGGATCCCCACATAATCCCAAGTTTCCTTGATACGAACTACTTCCAAATGTATCAAATTGGTTCCGTTTCAGAATTGGTCCCGTTAGCTGGTTCTCAGAAACATTCAAGTATTCAAGGAAAGTAAGCTGCTTCAGTTGATATGGAACCCTTCCCGATAGCTTATTTCTGGAAAGATCCAATGACTCAAGATAAATCATGTTTGCAAAGGACAATGGAATACTCCCCGTGAGAATATTGTTGGAAAGGCTAAGGACTTGCAGCCGCTTCAAATCGCCAATACATTTTGGAATCTTTCCTTCAAAATTGTTACTTGAGAAATCAATCACTACAAAGGCTTCTTGGATCTCTCCGTAGGTCAATTCTCTTCCTTTGTTCATTATAGTGGCTGAGTAGGTATAGTTAAGTGTCCAAGCAGAAGTCGGCCCATTGAAATTTGTTTCAGCCTGCATGTAGGATGTGTTGCCCACTTCACTAGATTTCATGAACACCAGCTTTTTGAAGAACTTAGTAGGCAACAAACCAGAGAAACTATTGTGGGAGAGATCAATAATATGTAAATGAGGAAACCCAAAATTGGATATGTGATTATTTATTACTCCATGGAGACGATTGGATTCCAATATTAGAATTTTTAGGTTTTGAAGAGTCCCAAGATGATAAGGAAAAACATCATCCAGTTGATTGTTTTTTAGAGCAATAACTTCAAGCTCGATACAATTAACAAGTGACCTTGGTAAATTTCCTCGAAACATATTATCACTAAGATCAATCAACTTTAGACTGCTTTTGCTAGGGCATAATCCAGGAATGCTACCATGAAATTGGTTGTTTCTGAGATTCAAGACTATCAAAGAAATGCTCCGATTTTCCAGACATTCTGGAAGCATACCTGTCAATTTGTTGTTTGACAAATCAAGACTATGAAGGGAACGAAGATTGCAAAACAAAGGTGAGATCTCGCTGCTGAAATTGTTGGTCTGAGGCATAATATTCCTCAATGGATGGAGGAGGAAGAGCTAGTGGACCATTTATCATATTATGCTCAAGATCTAGGATCCCTAAATTAATCCAGGGAAGAACAGCTGGAGGTTGCTCAAAGCCTATAAAGGAATTTCCAGCAAGGAACAAAGACTCCAGAGTTTTTACGCTTGTATTCCACATCCATTTAGGTATCTTACCATGTATGTGGTTGTGTTCAAGAGTCAAGAACACTAGACTATCTTGATCTCTTAAGAACTCTGGGAATTTATCTAAATTGCAGGATGCCATTTCCAAGATCTCAAACTTGGGAGCATTAGTTGCATTTATATTCGCCATGTTGTTCGTAAGCACCAAAAAATTGTTCTCGGATAGTTGGAGAGTAGTCAGATATGTCATGTTAAAAAACATGTCAAAATCCACTGTACCACCTAACTCATTTTGAAAAAGACTAAGAGCTTGAAGCTTCTTTAGTCTAGAGAATGACTGGCACAGGACCATAAAACTTGTTGCTTTCAAGGTACAGAAAAGTTAATTCGGTAAGATTTCCGAGATAAGGCAGAATTAGACCATTTAGATTGTTTTTGAAAAGGTCTAAAATTGTTAAATTGGTTAGGTTTCCAATCGAAGAGGGAATCTTACCATAGAAACTTGTTTGAAAGAGAATTAACACCTTAAGTGGGCTACCAAATTGAAATTCTGGCAAATGACCAGTAAGATCTTGGTTCATTGTTAAATCAAGAAATTCCAAATTTGGATGTTGGAAAATCGCAGCTGGAAATTCACCGTGCAATCTACAATTCGACATTTGAAGAGATGTTAAAGATGAGAAATTCACCAAGAAACTAGGGACGGGTGAGGATATGTCAACATAACTAAGAGAGAGTTGTTTTAGGTTACTCAAATTTCGAGCAAAGGTGTCGAAGTTGGGACTTTTCAGTTTCAACAATGGTATGCCAGTATGAATATCCAAGTTGGATGATAGATTAAGGGATGTCAAGCTGAAAAGTTGTGAGATTTCTGATGGGATTTGGCCATAGAAAACTGAATAAGACAGGTTGAGATACACTAACCGTGAAAGGCTGCCCAACTTACACGGTATTTCAGAGTAATTGAAATGGTTATCGGCAAGGTTAAGGCTTTGAAGCTGCGAGAGCCGAAAAAGGCTATTGGAAGAGTTGATAGAGCCATAGAGACAACTGCTATTGAGATTAAGCGCGATCACATGACCCGTGTCTTCATCACATTAAACGCCGTCCCATGAGCAATAGTCACTTTTCGCTTGTGATGTCCATGACGCAACCTTAGGATAAGACGAAGGATCTGTTGAAGCATCCTTAGCTATGGTAAAGCTACTCTTAAGCTGCAGCAAGGCAATTCAGTTTTCTTTATGGCAAAGTGGCTGTGCAGAATGGAAGGTGAAGGTGGATATGATTTGGAAGAGATGAAACATGGGAAGGGAGAAAGAAAAGCTCATAAAGAAGAAAGGCAACTCCATATTAGTAGAAGAATATAAAGGTGGATAGATAATGTGTAACAGCATGCTGGCAGTCGTCTTTTATAGACAGGAGGACTCATCAGTAGACCCCAAAAAATGTAACATTATGACAAGCCATCATGCAAATGGCCAACTTCCTTGTAGAACCCTTAGGCAGTTTAAGCAATTGCTTACTGCCACGTATTTAGGCATGAATAGTTTGATTTTTTTTAATAAAGATAACTAACAAATTGTTTTTGAAACTCCTATTTCAAATATTAAATGTGACAACATAAATCAACCAATAAAGGTGGAGCACCCTTTATTATTATTATTTTTTGAAAATCACTCTTCAAATTTTTTTTTGAATTTCAAATCGCTTTTTTTTTTTTTAATATCAAACTACTATTTTTCACAAGAAAATAATGATTCATTCCTTAAAAAATAATGATAAAGGGTCTAATTAGCATATTTTAAATAACATTTCTGATAAACATACACTACAAGAAAAGAACTGTTTAGGGACGATAATTGTCATCGCTAAAACTAAAAAAGTTGTAGGTAATACTATACAGCGACAACAATGTTGTTGCAAATAAGTGGTGGCCAAAGACATTTAGCGATGACATTTTATCGTATGAAGACATAACAGGTGGAGGCGGTGGTGGTGGTGGGGGAGGGAGACATTGGTAAATCTAAATCAGGTACAAAACGCTTGATTATAGTTGTCATTTGATTTTGATATTCGGCCATTTGTTTTTGATATTGAGTTTGTTGCGTGTTATACTGAGATTGTTCCTCCATCCATTGTTGCACCTGTGGAGGGGCTAGTGGTTTCTGTGAACGAGCCTCCTCAAGAGTAATTGCTGCAAGTATGTCTTTTCTTATCCTTGGACCCACTCCTTTCCTATGTCTTCTATGCGATCCAAGCACATTCTCTGCTATCTCTTCTTCATTCACGAAATGTGTTGTCTGAGATGTGCTCGAACTAGAAGCAGAAGCAGATGCATCAGCAGCTTGGGTTTGTTGAGTATGCATCTGAAGCATTTCATTCTGCACATTCCATTTAACAAAGTAAATTACAATCCAACTCAAAACTTCATAACTAAAACTTTATAAGTTATATGACCTTCATATCTTGCCTCTGTAGCATCATTAACCCATCTGCCATTTGAATATTGATGACACTGATGCCAATTTTTCAAAATTGAAAGCAACTCAATAGTCTTGGGATTTCTCTATAGAGGGGATAAACTTGTGTTAGACTTGTTTTAGAACAATACATATCATGAAGGAAAAATGAAACATAGTTTAATAAATTTTTATTTACCACCTTTTGATATCTCAAATTAGTATACGATTGTGTTCCATAACGACTTGTCTGCTTCACGTTTGCTCTGTTTTTTTTATTTGTCACCGACATTTTTTGTTACAAAGATGAATTATTAAAATTAGTAGGTTATATTCATATATGTAGTGATCATCAAAAATAGAGTTTATAACTTTAAACCTAAAAAGCTTCGCTACATAAGCGATCACAAGCAGCCTCTCAATCTGCTTGTGTTCGTACATTGTCGGGACGTTGCTTCTTCACATTAACTACATTTTTTGCATCCCCCTCCCCCGGGGCACAATTGCTTGAAGTATTCATGAAGGTCATTTTTCTATTCCTTATACCGGTCTTGTGCAGTACAATCTATTGATGCCGCCGATATAGGAGTCAAATCAAAATAAAAAAGATTATGTAATTTCATTATAAATACCACAATTAATACTAGGTCACTAAAATAATATATCATAAATAAAATGTGAAATATTATTACTTGTGTTTGAGGTAAAATTTGATCATTTTATACCGTAGGAACCTTCTTCCAACTATAATAATATGGAGGAATTTTGCATCACACCGCCTAACCTATATAATTACTTAAGCAAGCTGCATTGTTCCCCAAGCCTTTATATGTCATTCCTTAAGTGTCTAGGAATACCAGAAGTTTCTCTTTACTAGCACTAATAATCCTGTGGACATCCTTATTTTTTGTGTGTCCACGAACTTTCTCACTAGCGGTAGGGACTGGAAGAAAAAAAAAAGGCAACGTAAGAGTGTTAGATTTTATATAAAAGTTATAATACATTTAATAGAAGACATATTGTATTCAGTCGTACCTGACTCACAATCTACTGGAAGTCTTCTTGGCCCCGGTGGAGGTTCTACACCTCCAGAAGATCCAACACATGTAGCAACAGGTTCAGCCATTAAGATCACCTATTGATAAGATCAAGTTATTCAAATAGTATTTATTAAAAAGAACAATATGAAAAACAAAGTTCATTGAGAACTAATACTGATGGAAACAAGTTAAATTTACAAGTACATTATTCGTCATCACTACTACTCTCGTTGTCAATTTGTTCAAAATTGATATCATCATCTTCATTTTCTGTGCTTGTATCATCGTCGTACTCTAATAAAATATAATCCACCTCAAGTTCAACCTCAATGTCATCAGTTACATGACCTACTTCGATTAATTTTACATTCTCAATGACATTAGGATCAACATCATTTCTTCTAAATGCTGTTGACTCCAAATTGGGTAACTTAACTACCAGTTCAAAATTTGAAAAAGGATCTTGTAACACCTCAACTGAGCTAGAATCTTCATGTTTGGCGGTGTCAGGAAGATCCTGTAATGATCGAAAAAATCCAAAAAATTAATAAGTATAATTAATTAAGGATTTTTTCATAATTACTCAGCTAAGTACTTGAGAGAGTGCAAGTTGAGCATTTATTAGCACGCAAATTTGAAGGTTTTACTAGCTATAAGACCTTAGAAATAAATAATGTTGTGAATGCACAAATTTATGTGCTTTATTTATGAGACATGTAACAATGTAATGTTATGATAGTACATTAAAATAATTAAAAATAATTATTTAATATGCTAAATTAAAAGTTTATGATTTATTGATTTCATGTACGAGCCAAAGAAATGATTTTTATAAGAATCTCAATTAGAATGTTTAAATTGGGATTACTTGACAAAAAGTGAAATTTTCAACTTACTATGATGATGTGAAAAATTACTATATGATATCAGTTCAGTAAAAGAAACCCAGATCAAAAGTGATCATGAGCTCCATACCATAAATTGAAAATGGTGAGCACCAAGTTCAAGTATGCAAGATTTATGACATGTTTTACTAAGATTGATCTCGAAATTTATAGAGATCATAAAGTACAATAAGAATTTTAAGAAAGTTATAAAGATCATTGGAAGTTCAAGAATTTTAATAATTTGAATGTGTATGGTTAATTATTATACACATTAATAATTACGTAAAGTTTATTATTATTATTGTAAAGACAATAATAATAATAACAATTGTCATAGTAATAGTAAAGAAGAAAAAGGGCATTGATGGGGTCCACAAATGTTGATTTATTTCTAAGACGTGGACCCATAAATAGCTCTTTACGAGAAGTAATTCGTGTTATATCTGTAGAGCACGAGATTATGCAAAGTTTAGAATTTTAAATTAAATTGACTTTTAGATAGTCAATTTAATTTACAAAACTTTTAGAAGATTACAACTATTGTTTTTATAATGAAATTTGAAGTTTACAATATGAAAATTTTTAGTGAGAAGTATATGTTATAAATTTTAAAGTTTTAAAAGTAAAATAACAATAATAAAAATAATAATTATAATAATAAAATACTTATATTGAGCAAAGTTTTAAATATATAACATTTTCTTAAAATACATACATATGTATATATATATATATACACATGTATAAATATGGATACAGTTGTAAAAATAGCTAATCATCAGTTTTGAAGATAAATGTATCAAAGTTTATTGTACCAAAATTTAAATCACAAAATCCATATAGCATGGATAACTTTTATGAAAATGATTTTATGCAGTATGAAGATGTTTATACGGCATTGATACAACAAGAAAATTAGAATTTATGTAATATTTTAAAGAATAAGAATATTACAATTTTTAAAAGTACAGTTATGCCTATAAAAATTTCAAGTTTATGGATCAAATTTGATCTACCCGACACAACACAGCTTAGACTGTGTAGATACAAAGTTGTCTATAAATATGTGGACTACAAAAAAAAAAAAAAAAACAGAGCCAATCAGATCAGCTCCCCCTTCTCTCTCTACTCTCTCTCTCCTCAAACTCAGTCCAAAATCCGACCTCTATTGTCAACACCTCCCACACCAATGGGAAGCTCTCGAGAAGCTGAGTCCGACGGTGTGCCGTGCTACCCACAACTTCACCGGAGGAGGCCACACGCGTCGGTTGAAGCCACGAAAACACATCATCTTTTTGACGTGATTTCTCCTCCGTCCGACCTCCGATTGACACGATATTGGTGTCAACAGACTCAGATTGAAGAGACGAAGAGAATGGCACCGATATTACAGCACGATTTTGGCCGTAGCAAAACGACGGAGCTGCCCCATTCCCGCCGCCGTGCCACCATTCAATCTTGCTGCCACCGACGAAGGTGATCAACACCGCCCATGCCATTTGATTCAGAACTCTGTGGCGACTAGAAATGCCTTGCTCAATTCCACCGTAGCCCAGCCCAATGCCGAAGTTCCAAAGCTACCGTCGCCGACCGTCGTGGGTGAGATGGGCTTTGCCACTTCTGACGAAGTTGAACCAAATTGAGGGTCCCACAACCTTCAGAGAGGTGCGGGGAACGTTTTGCCTCTTCTAATTTCGAGAAACGAGCTCCGTAGGATGGAGAACGACATCTCCATCGTGCCGTCGAGAGGGTAGGTGGGGCCGTCGATCTAAGCGGCGGTGACGCACACCACCGGCGTCAAAATACTCAGACAGCCACGGAGAAGGAAATGCCCAAGCCAATTTGGGCCCAACACCAGCGGAGATCCACCGCCCGAACCATTGGTTTTGGCCGAGAATCGCCTCTTTGAATTGTGTTGATGGAGGCGAAATTGAATGAAATTGACATCACCATTGAACTCAGGAGGTCAAAAAATGGGGGAAGTCAAAGTTTCAGCCGTCACCGTCCACCGAAGCCGCCGCACGCGCCCCACGCGCCGCCGCGGGTGGCTGGCCTCTAGCGGACCTCGGGTCCCAATCTCCCGACCTCCGATCGACGATCTGAGACTGTCTCTCGACTCGTTTTGATCTGAATACGATGGTGACCTCTATTCAAGCTAATTCCACTATGATAAAAATCATCTGGTACCGACTGCACGTAGATCGAGGCAACTCAGACTACAGTAACGGAGTCCAGAATGATGTTTTTGTTAGACATGTATGCCCTAAGGAGTAAAAATGTAATACGTTTTGGAGACATTTTTATCAATAAAGAATTTATTCATTTATGTATATACCAAATCTTGTCCTCTTTACGTTCATATTTGTTGAATGTATGATAAGCAAACAGTAGTCTGAGACTGTCAGTCTAAACCTTAAGAGTTGGGCATATGATAGACTGATTATGCGGAAGACACGATTCTTAAGGTGACGGTCTAAAACATATGATCCGCAATCGAGGGAATAAAGTTGGGCGCTTTATTCATGTAAAGATTGTTATGTTGTCTATATCCCTTATGGGAGATGGTTTGTCTTGGCCATCGGAGTTGGACTCCGTGAATAGAAACATTGGCGCGTTGTCATAAGTGACGACGTGTTCGATCAGGACATAAAGTGAATTGATTTGGATTAATAATTCTGTCTTGGCAAATCGATTCACTTTAGACAGTCATTTGTATTGTATCTTAATCCTGAGATGAATAGTGGGCCCGTTGTCTCGACTTGTGTCTTTTGATGTGCCAATGGGTGACTCCCACATCTCTATAGTGGTATGCATGCCGGTACATTGGAGGCATGACTCTTGATAGCGTGGACTTGTTATTCATAGATATGGAATCCATAGCTCCTCTTTAGGAGTAATGATATCCTCTTGTATGCGTTGTCCTGTAATTGGAAAACTGGAGCGCTCAACCATTTGGATACATAGGTGTAACCGAATGGTATACTATCTTTGGATGGTAAGTTTTTTTATGGTGAGATAATGGAACGTAAGATAAAAATAATCGGGAAGGTAAGACAGAACTTGTCCTTAAGCCGATTATGGATAATCATATGGGGATGTGATACACTATGATATGTCATGGAGACTTAGCTATACGAGCTTCGTAATTCTATAAAGTTTGAGAGTGCAGCTCCAAGCTTTTAGTGGAGTAGCGTTGGAGTTTATAATTATGAAATGTATATCTGGGATATTGGGTTTCATAATTATCATGAGCTTGAACTTTATAGGTCCATTTTGGTCCTCTTTGCTAGCTCACAAAATCCTGTAACGACACGGCGTGCTTTTCCAATAATTGGTGACTTATGTCAGATTTATCAGATTGGTTTAAATTTGTAAGAATCAAATAATTCATGTCTGTTTATCGGTTGAATTAATTTTGTAAGAAATTAGTTCAAGATAAACTTGTTGAATTATTGCGATCAGATAATTCTTGTCTGTTTATCGATTGTTTTATTTTTGGACAAATTATAACAAGATAAACTTGTAGAATTATTGTGAATTGATTTATTTTCTTAGAGATTATCTTGATAAAGTTTGTTTTGATCAGATAACTTCTCTATTGGGTTATTTGAATCAAAACTGAGACTTTATCTCTTAGAATCTCAGGTGGAAAATAAAAGATTCGCGGAGATTTTTTCTCGAGAGTTCGGCCTGCTGGATGACGTGTTCGGCCTGTCGAACTGTCCTGATCGTCCTGCCGATCAGCGAGAGATAAGATTACGCATTTTCACGCGGATCTTATCAGATACTGATCCGAATTTGATTCTGTTTCGAGTTTTTGAGACCTAATCTGATATGGACTGACCCCAGGACCAATAGCTATATAAATGGAGTGAGTCTCATGATTTACTCAGATCAATAGAGATCAATTTGAGAGATTAAGAGTGATACTCTTCTAGTGAGCATCTGAAAACTCCCTGAGAGCTTTTGTTCACAAATCACGAGCACTAGCTTTAGGTTCTCTCTATTGGTTGGAAGGAGAGTCACCGGTGGAAGAGCTGTACGTGTGAGCCCACACTCACTCCGGTTGTGGATAGAGAATAGCAAAGAAGACCAGTTGGTTGAGGCTCTTCTGAAACATTACTTCTCTACACGGGTTTCAAAGGTTCTTCGGCACACTGAGGTTAGAAAGATCTGTCTAATTTATACATATAACATGTCAAACTTGTGTTTTGGAAATTACTCTGATGAAAAAAATTTTAAAATTTCGCTGCGCACTTTGTTTCCAACAATTGGTATTAGAGCCGAGGTTTTTACATAAATTTACAAGTTTGTGATCATGTTATATGCATAGATTTTGTGATCTTTATCTCTCTTATACTTGAATTGAATTTTATAGAGAGATGGCACTCTAGGTTTCTATATAATATATATGTTGTCATGGATTATGTGGTGAATGTTTATTAATTAATTATGGTTGAGTAAATAGTTGTTTAATTATTTATTAATTAATTAATACCAGTTATGGTTCCTTAGAGGTTAGAATGTGTATCTAGGTTTTTCATGTAATTAGATGGCGGACTATCATCTCCGTTTAGGAATTGTTATTTAATTTTTAATTTGTAAAAATTTTGTAATTAAATAATTATTCGGAGAAGACGAATCAAGAAGTCGGATCTAGAAGATTGATGATGGCGCCTCCAGGTATTTCCTGAGTCTCTAATTTTATGTTTTTGAATTGTTGAAAATAAAAATTGATGAATTGCATTAAAATTGTATTTTCTGGAATGTGCGTTTTCTGCTCAGTCGGCATGCCGAACCTCACAGTTCGGCAGGCCAAAGGTCACAGATCGGCAGGCCGATAGTGGGGTAGAAATTTTGGGGCTCTGCCGGTAGGCCAAACTTTCATGTTCGGCAGGCCGAACCTCCATGATCGGCAGGCCGATCACCCAGATCGGTCTGCCGACCGAGAGCTGCCAGGAGTCCAGAAAAGGTGCAATTTTTTCGATGCAGTTTTAATTTTATTTTTGGGACGATTCTGAGAAACATTAAATTTGGATATGACCGAAAATATGAAGTATTTGATTCATACGGGATTGAAGACTTGAAGATGGATATTACATGAAGAAGGATACAGTTTGAGGATTCAAGGATGAAGAATCGATAAATGTCTTGATTATTCTCTTGTAATCTTAGTTTTCTATTCTTTAGGGTGGAACCATAATATTACGGTTATTATTATTCTGCTTGTAGCTTTGCTTGATTGCTTTGCTTGTCTGCATTATAATATGATTTACCATGTATATTGATAACATGTTATATAGAATAGGGAGTGCCGCTCATATTAAAATTGTTTATGCATGATTTTAAAATAAAAACTTGACTTCAAAAGATTGAGTGGGAGAAGGTTTTCGAAGAGAGGACCTAAGGCCTCCATCGTTGGTCCATCGGAAGAACATGGTGGTCCCAACCCCTAGGAAGGGATTTCTATCATGTACCAGATTGGATCTCTGAAAGGATAAGGTATTTTAGTATGATTTATGGTTGCACACCCCTAGGTGGTGATCATAAATCATGGATAAAATATTGAAACGGTGGTTATACACTTACGTTAATTTTATTATTAACCTCCCCTAGGAGCTCTGTTAATAAAATTAATGGCCAAAGAAATGATTATTAGTATATGCTGGATCATACGGGTCCTGGATGGCATATATTAATCAGGAGGGGATCCGTGTTCCTGATTAAGTTTGGCATGACTCCCCTAGGAGTTTGTTGAATTATGAGTTGGGAATTATCGTTGTAAGGTTGTGATATTTTCAAGGTTTTGACACATAAACACATTTGTATGATTTTATATGATTGTGTTATCTTACTAAATTATTATATATGTTTGCTTATATTTGGTATATGATTCTTTATTGTAGATTGAAAATGTCTAAAAACGCTTTATCATCGATACTTGACAAAAACTAATTAACCGGTGAGAATTATAACGATTGGAAACGGAACCTGGACATCGTCCTATCCTTTGAGAAACTAAAATATGTTCTGACAACTCCTTGCCCTCCCGAGTCTGCGGGAGACTCAAGTAATGAGCAATTCCAAGCGTACGATCGCTGGAAAGATGCTAATGATCAGGCCCGCTGCTATGTTATGGCTAGCATGAACAACATGCTGCAGGCTCAACATCAGGATTATGAGACTACCAAGCAGATCTTGGATAATCTTGAGGACATGTTTGGAGGCCAGGCCATAACAAAGCAGCAAGGGGCATTTCGGAAACTCTTAAACTGTAGACAGAGGCCGGGGACATCTGTAAAGGAGCACATGATGTTGGTCATGGGTTACCTCGTTGAGGCTCAAACCAATGGAGCCGACATCGATGCTGAAACTCAGATGACTATGGTCTTTGAGACTCTGTCTAAGGAATTTATTTCGTTTAAAGCTACTTTTAATTTAAGCAATAGACGGGATATGACCTTGACAGAACTAATGAAACAGTTACAGGAGTTTGAACTGCTGATCAGGGAGTCTCCTGTTGGTGGAGAGGCCAACATGGTAGTTGCTTCTGGTTCCAATCCTAACTCTGGGAATGGAAATAAGCAACGGGCCAAGAGTGGGAAGTCTTCTATTCCTGCTACTACCAAGAGCAAGAAGAAGAAGAAGAAGAACCCAAAGAAGCTTAAGTGCTTCTTCTGTGGAAAGGTCGGGCATATTAAGAAGCATTGCAAGGACTTCCTTTCTAAGGGAGGTAGGTGTGATCTTCTATATTTAGAAACTTGTTTGGTTGAGGAATCCAGTGATATCTGGGTCATAGATTCCGGTGCAACTAATCATGTTTGTGTTTCTCTGTAGGGATTCAAAGAAACGAGAAGTCTGCTGTGTGAAGACTTAACGCTTCGGATGGGCGATGGATCCTTGGTCTCAGCGGAAGCAGCGGGAGATGTCCATCTTTATTTTGATAATTATAGGAATTTAATTATGCGAGATTGTTTTTATGTTCCTAAAATTAAAAAGGAATTTAATTTCTGTATCTTCTTTATTTAAAGACTCCTACGTGGTATCTTTTAATGAAAAAGTGGTGATTCGTAAAAACAAATCTTTTATCTGTTCTGGATGGATGCAAAATAATCTATATTTTATCAAACCCAAGATGGACTTATTGCTTAATGCTGAGATAAATGATAATAACTCAAAAAGACTTAAAACTTCTCACTCTAATAAGACTTATCTTTGGCATTTGCGCCTTGGACATATTAACCTGAATAGGATTCAAAAGTTGGTAAGGGATGGACCTTTAAGTCACTTAAAGGTGGAATCTATACCTCAGTGTGAATCTTGTTTGGAGGGTAAAATGACCAAAAGACCATACGGGTTTAAAGGCAATAGGGCCGAAGGGGTTCTAGAACTTGTGCATAGTGATGTTCGCGGACCGATAAACATCCGGGCACGCGGAGGGTATGAGTACTTCGTCACTTTTATTGACGACTACTCAAAATATGGGTATGTGTACCTGATGCACCACAAAAGCGAAACTTATGACAAGTTTAGGGAGTTTCGGGCTGAAGTGGAAAAGCAATTGGGTAGACCCATAAAGGCACTTCGATCTGATCGAGGTGGGGAATACCTTTCTTATGAGTTCTTGTGACACTTGTTAGAGAATGGGATTTTATCCCATTTGACTGCACCGAGCACTCCGCAGTAGAATGGCGTAGCGGAGAGAAGGAATAGGACTTTGTTGGACATGATTCGGTCCATGATGAGTTATTCATCATTGCCTTTATCCTTTTGGGGATATGCACTACAAACCACATGTTATCTTTTGAACAATGTACCTTCAAAATCGGTCCCTAAAACTCCTCACGAGTTGTGGACAAGACGGAAGACATCCTTAAACCATATTCGCATATGGGGATGTCCGGCTCATGTCTTGTTTAAGGATCCGAACAAGTTGGAAGCACGTTCGGAAGTTTGTGTGTTTGTAGGATATCCAAAAGGGACTAAAGGGGGTTATTTTTATAACCCAAAGGAAAATAAAGTCGTGGTTTCAACTAATGCAACTTTCCTTGAGGAGAGTTACATGGACGACTTTAAACCTCGAAGCAAAGTGGTGCTTGAGGAGTTAAGGGGTGATCCGTTCACTCCGGAGGTTCCAAACGAAACCATTCCGATCAGTGTAGAAAAACCAAACAAACCTGAACAACAACCTCAGGGGCTTCGGCGTAGTGGGAGGATCGGGCGTCAACCTGAGAGATATATGTTCAATGGGGAGGTCTTTTTGGCTGAACCAGATGAACATGACAGGGATCCTTATACTTACGCAGAAGCTATGGAGGATGTTGATTCAAGACTCTGGACAGAGGCCATGAACATAGAGATGAAGTCCATGAAGACTAATCGGGTCTGGGAGCTTGTAGATCTTCCCGAAGGGGTAAAACCCAAAGGGTGTAAGTGGATCTACAAGAGGAAAAGAGGAGTGGATGGAAAGGTCGAAACCTTTAAGGCTAGACTGGTAGCTAAGGGTTATACGCAAAAGGAAGGAATCGATTATGAGGAAACCTTTTCTCTTGTAGCCATGCTTAAGTCCATCCGGATTCTCTTGTCCATAGCTGCCGCTCTCGACTACGAGATTTGGCAGATGGATGTCAAGACGGCTTTTCTGAATGGCTATCTTGATGAGTCTATTTATATGGAACAACCAGACAGGTTCAAGGTCGTGGGTCAAGGGTAAGGTTTGTAGGTTGCTAAAGTCAATTTATGCACTTAAGCAGGCTTCCCGTTCTTGGAACATAAGATTTGATCAAGTGATCAAGACTTATGGGTTCTCACAAAATGTGGATGAGCCATGTGTTTACAAACACATTAAGGATTGGAAGGTGGTTTTTCTACTACTCTATGTAGATGACATTCTGCTAATTGGCAATGACATTGGGGCGTTGTCATCGGTCAAATTATGGTTGACCAAGCAGTTTGACATGAAGGACTTAGGTGAGGCTAATTTTGTTCTCGGTATCCAGATATTTCGAGATAGGAAGAACAAAATGATAGCTTTGTCACAGGTCGGCTACATAGATAAAATTCTCAGAAGGTTTGCAATGCAGGATTCCAAGAAAGGTGGGCAACCATCTAGGTCTGAAATTACTCTTTCTAAGAAAGACTCTCCAAATTCTTATGAAGAAAGAGAATACATGAAGAAGGTGCCTTATGCTTCGGCAGTAGGTAGTCTCATGTATGCCATGCTTTGCACTCGATCGGATATTAGCTATGCGGTCGGGATTGTAAGTCGATTTCAGGCGGATCCAAGACCGAACCATTGGGTTGCGGTAAAGCATATTTTCAAGTACCTGAGAAGGACTCGAGGGTATATGCTTGTGTATTCGGGTGAGGACTTGACTCCTCTAAGATACACTGATTCAGATTTTCAATCCTGTCTAGATTCTAGGAAATTGACTTCGGGGTTGGTGTTTACTCTGGGCGGTGGTGCCATCAGTTGGAGAAGTGCGAAGAAAAATTGCACTTCAGATTCAACGATGGAGGCTGAGTATGTGGCGGCTAGTAATGCTTTGAAAGAAGCAGTGTGGCTCCGCAAGTTCCTTAGGGATCTTGAGGTAGTTCATGGTATGGATAAAGCGGTATCACTGCACTGTGATAACAGTGCGGCGGTAGCTAATGCTAAGGAACCAAGATTTCACAAGAAGAGTAAGCACATTGATCGAAAGTATCATGTGATAAAGGACTTCGTTAAGGGCGGGCATGTCACGGTGTGCAAGATCGCGTTAGAGGACAATTTAGCTGATCCATTTACGAAGACACTTACTAGGAGAGTCTTCGAGAGGCATGTGGAAGCTATGGGGATGTGAAATTTGCTGTATTTACTCACTTAGTGCAAGTGGGAGATTGTTAGACATGTATGCCCTAAGGAGTAAAAATGTAATACGTTTTTGGAGACATTTTTATCAATAAAGAATTTATTCATTTATGTATATACCAAATCTTGTCCTTTTTACGTTCATATTTGTTGAATGTATGATAAGCAAACAGTAGTCTGAGACTGTCAGTCTAAACCTTAGGAATTGGGCATATGATGGACTGATTATGCGGAAGACACGATTCTTAAGGTAACGGTCTAAAACATATGATCCGTAATCAAGGGAATAAAGTTAGACGCTTTATTCATGTAAAGATTGTTATGTTGTCCATATTCCTTATGGGAGATGGTTTGTCTTGGCCATCGGAGTTGGACTCCGTGAATAGAAACATTGGCGCGTTGTCATAAGTGACGACGTGTTCGATCGGGACATAAAGTGAATTGATTTGGATTAATAATTCTGTCTTGGCAAATCGATTCACTTTAGACAGTCATTTGTATTGTATCTTAATCCTGAGATGAATAGTGGGCCCGTTGTCTCGACTTGTGTCTTTTGATGTACCAATGGGTGACTCCCACATCTCTATAGTGGTATGCATGCTGGTACATTGGAGGCATGACTCTTGATAGCGTAGACTTGTTATTCATAGATATGGAATCCATAGCTCCTCTTTAGGAGTAATGATATCCTCTTATATGCGTTGTCCTGTAATTGGAAAACTGGAGCACTCAACCATTTGGATACATAGGTGTAACCGAATGGTATACTATCTTTGGATGGTAAGTTTTCTGATGGTGAGACAACGAAATGTAAGATAAAAATAATCAGGAAGGTAAGACAGAACTTGTCATTAAGCCAATTATGGATAATCATATGGGGATGCGATACACTATGATATGTCATGGAGACTTAGCTACACGAGCTTCGTAATTCTATAAAGTTCGAGAGTGCAGCTCCAAGCTTTTAGTGGAGTAGCGTTGGAGTTGATAATTGTGAAATGTATATATGGGATATTGGGTTTCATAATTATCATGAGCTTGAACTTTATAGGTCCATTTTGGTCCCCTTTGCTAGCTCACAAAATCCTGTAACGACACGGCGTGCTTTTCCAATAATTGGTGACTTATGTCAGATTTATCAGATTGGTTTTAAATTTGTAAGAATCAAATAATTCATGTCTGTTTATCGGTTGAATTAATTTTGTAAGAAATTAGTTCAAGATAAACTTGTTGAATTATTGCGATCAGATAATTCTTGTCTGTTTATCGGTTGTTTTATTTTTGGACAAATTAGAACAAGATAAACTTGTAGAATTATTGTGAATTGATTTATTTTCTTAGAGATTATCTTGATAAAGTTTGTTTTGATCAGATAACTTCTCTATTGGGTTATTTGAATCAAAACTGAGACTTTATTCTTTAGAATCTCGGGTGAAAAATAAAAGATTCACGGAGATTTTTTCTCGGGAGTTCGGCCTGCCGGATGACGTGTTCGGCTTGCCGAACTGGCCTGATCGGCCTACCGATCAGAATGTTCGGCCTGCCGATTAACGGGAGATAAGATTACGTGTTTTCACGCGGATCTTATCAGATACTGATCCGAATTTGATTCTGTTTTGAGTTTTTGAGACCTAATCTGATATGGACTGACCCCAGGACCAATAGCTATATAAAGGGAGTGAGTCTCATGATTTACTCAGATCAATGGAGATCAATTTGAGAGATTAAGAGTGATACTCTTCTAGTGAGCATCTGAAAACTCCCTGAGAGCTTTTGTTCACAAATCATGAGCACTAGTTTTGGGTTCTCTCTATTGGTTGGAAGGAGAGTCACCGGTGGAAGAGTTGTACGTGTGAGCCCACACTCACTCCGGTTGTGGATAGAGAATAGCAAAGAAGACCAGTTGGTTGAGGCTCTTCTGAAACGTTACTTCTCTACATAGGTTTCGGAGGTTCTTCGGCACACTAAGTTTAGTAAGATCTGTCTAATTTATACATATAACATGTCAAACTTGTGTTTTAGAAATTACTCTGATGAAATTTTTTTTAAAATTCCGCTGCGTACTTTGTTTCCAACAGTTTTCAACAATAATAAATCTCCATGAAGCATTCCTAGTCATCCACAGTGGTCCGTGGAGCACTGCTGAGGATGCAGCGTTGACTGTGGATACAGCGAGATGCAACTGGACCCGCATAGCTCAGAGTCCAGATAAGTAGGAATCTCACCTACAGTATGAATAGTTTTAAAAATAGATTAATTTTAAATATTTTCATAAAATTTATGAAAATGCATGATCAGTGATTTATTACACTGTTATATGTTATGATGTGATATGTTATGTTATGACATGACGTGAAATGCTATGATGATATGATGATGATGATGATGATGATGATGATGTGATATGCCCACGGGGAGGCTCATGCATATTTTTATTAAAATGATTTTTAATTATGTTTTGCGAGGTTAATTTCCTACTTGCTGAGCGAAAGCTTATTTAAGTATGTTTATGCTGTAGGTAAGAAAAACCTGTCAGCGACACTTGATGGGCATTGGTGAGCGACGGATAAATGGTGAAGATGGGAATGGATACCGCTCACGTAATGTAATATTTTTGCATTATTATTTTACGAATTTATGTATGTTTTATTTTACAAAATTTTCGTATGCTTACACCTTACGAAAATTATGTGCATATGAATAAGTAAATAATTTACGTAATTATGTTTTAAAAACCGAGCTTGTGATTACACAACCTTGGTCTAGAGGATTTTAAAGTTTAAAAAGGTTGCAATAGACAATGCAACAAATGCACGAAAATTTTAAGAAAGAAAATTATAAGTTTATTTGGAATTACAAAGGATTATGAGAGTTTTACGTTATGTTAAGAAATGAATTTAATGAATATGTTTCTATGAAGTTATTATGAAAGTCTAAAAGAAAAGCCTTAAGAAATTAGTATCTTAAACTTAAAAGTTTAAGTTATAAGAAATCATATTTTGTTTAGTTTAAGAAGGTTAACTTTTAAGAGAATACAATGATATTTCTAAGATGTTAAAATTATAAGTAGAATATATAATAATTGCTAAGAAAGTTTTAGAGAACATTTAAATGGGATTTTATTTTAAGATTTAAATTAAAATTTGTCTTGAAAATAGTTTTATCTAAATTAAGAAATGTCTCTAAAGTAATAGTTGCTAAATAATTACTCTTATGTTTTAAAAGGAAAAGTTCAAGAAAAGTACTATGGTTATGTTTTAAGAAATTAATGTTATGAATTATGTAAAGAATCATACTTTTATAAATTATAATTATGTTAAAGCGTGATGTTTATTATTACGTTATTATCACGTTTGAGAAATTTATGTTATTATGCTAAGTTTACGAAATTAAGTTTTGAGAAATGATTATTATGTCTTTTAAGGTTATATGTTAAGAATTCTTTATCAATAAGAATTCGTTTGTTATTAAGATTTGAAAAATAGTTATTACTTCCTCTAAGGTTTTACGTTAAGGATTCCTCAATAAGAATCCATTTAAAAAAAAAATTATCCTGAATTTCTCTACCTTAATTGTAAGTAAGTTTAAGTTTACGATGATGTTTAAGTTAAGTGACGGCCACGTAAGGCGGGTCGTTACAGATCCCACACATGCCGATGACCAAACTATTGGATCACTTTCCAATTAGGGCGATTAAGCTGATCTTCAAGATAAAACACTTGTTTTGCTTGTGATGATAATATAAAGGGATCATCTTTATAAGCCTTAGCATTGACAAACATACTCTTCAAGATTTGATTATGTAAGATCCTTTTCTTTCTTGGATCAGCATCAAACCATTTACACCTAAACAACACAACTGAGCAATCATTCACATATCAGAGTACCAATACATCTTCTAGCAGACCGTAATATGTGTTGTCATCAACACCAGGTACACAAACTCCACTGTCTTGTGTTTTTCACCAAACATCACAATTGTTGCACATAAACTTGAGCCCATTTACCACACAAGCGGAATACGATAGTACAATGTCATTGGGACTAGACACCAAGGTAAGCAATTCATCAGTGGTCTAAGGTGAATGATTTTTCCATAAATTGTACACCTACAATGAGAAATCTATTATTGTTAATAAATCTTTAAATATGATTTTTTTGCCTAAAAAGGTAAAAATAATTTTTTACCTTTTTGTAAAACCACGCCGAAAACTCATCAATCTAAACCTTAGTCAAGTTTCTTCTAATAGTAATTTCAAGCTTACTCATGTGTTCCCTATACATGAAATGAGTCTCATAAAAATTATGTTATATTACGTACTAGAAAGTTAACAATTAAAAAGCTAAACTTACTCTATGTATCTTTGGATTTCTGGGCAATTGTTTAAAATATACCACTCAGCCTTCTTCCTTAATTGCTCATCTAATTGAGTTACTACAATCTTTCCCATTGGTCGGCATTGGGATTAGTAGACTGATAAGTTTTTCTTTGGAGCAGAATCACGATCAGGCAGGTTCCTTTTAGGCCGATTGAACTTAGTTTTGATACCATGAAAGTAACATGAATAGAAAGTCAAAGCCACATTAATAATATAAGCCTCTACAATTCACCCTTCTGATCATGCTAGATTTCTAACATACTGCTTAAGTGACCCAATATACCGCTCGAAGGGGTATATCTACCTTGTATGAACAGGTCCCCCTTGCATGGCTTCTTCTGGCAAATGCAAAGCCAGGTGAACCATGATATCAAAAAATACAGGTGGAAATATTCTTTCCAACTTGCATAATATTATGACAATTTGATCTTCAGCTTTCTCTAAATCAGAGATCTTTAGGGTGTTCTAGAACAAATTTGTTGAAAGAAATAATAAAGTTCAACAATTGTATCAGTGATCTCTTTTTTCAAAAATGGACGAATATAGATGGGTAATAGACGTTGCATGATCACATGACAATTGTATGATTTAAGTCCAATGATCTTACCATCAACATCAATGTTCTTTTTAAAATTTGCTGCAAACCCATTAGGAAACTTTACGGATTTAATAAAGACACTAAATTGTTTTCGCTCTATAGGAGTTAGAGTGTAGTCTACATGAGGTTTCATCCACCGATCCCCATCCTTGTAAAGATGCAATTTATTCCTTATTTTCATGTCGGCTAGATCTATTCTTGCCTTGTCTGTATCCTTCGACTTTCCATCAATATTCAATATTGGCCCTAACAAGCTATTACAGACGTTCTTCTCAATATGCATGATGTCTAAGTTGTGCTTTAGCAACAAATCTGACCAATATTCTAATTCAAAGAATATACTCTTTTTCATCCAGTTCAACTCGCAAGGTTCTTGCCTACATTTCTTCCCACCAAAATCAATGTGCTTGCCTGGTAGTCTACTTCGCACACGTTGTAACTGATTTAATATTTCAACAATAGACAAGTGTAGAGACGGGGGTCTTTTCTCTACCGTACCATCAAATTGTTTGTCTCTCCTCATCCTATTTGAAGTTAGAAGGAATTGTCGATGGCTTATATAACACGTCTTACTCTTTAAGCGCTGAGAAGGAGTATGAATGTTGCACGTTGGACATGCATTATATCCCTAGCCACTGCAACTGGACAAACTGCTTCGAGTAGGAAAATCATTGATAGTTTATAACAACGCAGCATGCATCCTAAATGATGTATTATCATAGGCATCATGAATTACCAATCCATGCTCCCAAGGCTTTTTCAACTCATCTACAACTGGTCTCAAAGCCATATCCATATCTTTTACAGGAGCATTAGGTCTTGGAAACAACAAAGTCAACATCAAGTATGATTCCTTTATACAAAGCCATGGAGGTAGATTGTATGTTGACAAGATAATTGGCCACATACTATAAGGATAACTCATATTTCCAAATTAACTAAACGCATCAGCTGCTAAACCCAAACGAACATTTCTTACCTCAGAAGCAAAATCAGGATACCTACAATCAAATACCTCCAAGGTTCTCCATCTACTGGATGTTGTAGAACTCCTTGCATAGATCGACAATTTATATGTCATCTCATATCTCTTGCAGTATGCCTTGACACATACAAATGCTTCAACCGATCCTTTAAAGGGAAATATCATAATACTTTATGAGGCACTTTCTTTCCCTTCACGTTTGGATTCACCCATCTACTCTCACCACATATAGGACAAGTGTTTCGGTCTGTATATTCTTTCCAGAATAAAGCATAGTCATACTTGTATACATGGATTGTCTCGTAACCTAAACCCAACTTGCATAACTTCATCTTAGCCTCATAGTGTGAAGTAGGAATATTGTTTCCTTCTACTAATGTCTCCTTAAAAGCTTTAGCAAAGAGTCAAAAGATTTATTCGTCTATCGGTGAAGCACCTTTAAATGCATCAATTTTACCAAAAAATCCTGAGATAAAAAGCTTTTGCATACATGATACAACTTTGCCTCAAGCTCAGCAAAAAGTTTTTCAAACTGCCCAGACTGGAATTCTTCAATTGGACTCGACCCTTTTGGTTTGACATGATTTCTGGCCCCCACTACATCATTTAAGATGTTTCGCATCTCGGTAGTAGATTGTTTATGTGTTTCATCACCATAAATGTTTGCATTATAATATCCTCCATGGTATATCCATATAGTATATGTTCGACTAAATCCCTTGTCAATTATATGAGCTTCAACCATTGGTAATGTTTGCATTTCTACATTGAGACAATTACTACACAAACAACTAACTTCCACATCCTCATTCATGTATTTTTTGCTATTTCCAAAAATGCCATTACACTATTTCAGTATCAGTCTAAAAATGATCATTTTCAAAAATCCAACTATTGTTAATCATCATTTTGATGTTTTCAATCCTATTGTCAAATGTAATACTAACTCATTAATATGTAAAATTTTCTAGTAAATAAATTTAGATAAATATCACAAAAGGCCTTTTCATTGAACGCAGAATCAAACATGGTATTACCTTCACAATATTTGGTTACATAATACAAACTAAGCAAAATGCATAGCAATTAAACTCGGATGATCAAACATGCCAGTTTAAATGCACCGTGTGCATTTGGATGTTTTATGTTTCTCACAAATTAGCAAGAATCACATAATCATATTGAGGTTTTGGATGGTTCAAAGTTACAGGATTGAAACATAAAGAGGCTTCATTATATAAACACAAGTTCACAGCAATAGTTCCATTTACCCTAGTAAAATGAAGAATTGTTTATCGTTACTTGAATCGCATGCCAATTATAAACTACAAAATCAATCTCACCAAAAGAAAACTACACTCTTTGCCCATATGTCATATGTCTAGCATAAAAACCCTTATCTCTTCTTACATATATGATGTATCTTATACTAGTTTTTAATTTATTTAATTTTGTTTGGGACTGTACAAAGCATGAAAATATAATATAATTGTTAAATACTAGGCTAATGGCCTATGATTCTACGTAATGTTAATACTCATCAAGAATTTAATATATCCAGTGATATCATAATCAGGGTCTAATCAAATTGTTCTTAGAGGATAGATCTAGTGTCACGGTAACTGCGTAGGTGCAACGAAAATATCAAAACTCGTATCTAAAAACATCTTGAGAGGAAAAAATAAAAAGACATCTTTACTATTAGTTACAGTATAATGAATGATGAAGTTTAATCCAGAGGCTTCCCTGCCTTTCTTTATATTATTATCTGATATATATATATATATATATATATATATATATATAATTGTGTCATACATATAACTTTTATGTGATGGCAAGCCAATTTTATAACAGTTACTATATAATTATTTAATTTCGTAGTTTAGTTTCCCACCACTTTCTCCAAAATAATAACAATAAGAATAGTCAAGAATAGCACTTTTCTTTCATTTATTTTTATAAATGAAATATTCTCTTTCTTTAAAACCTTAGAGTTGGAACAATTAAAATTAGCACAAAAGGTTCAAACTTCAAACTGCAACATAAACAATTAACCAACAAAACTTCAAAATAAACAGGAGGCCGCCAAGCATATAAATCACATCTTCCTTAATATTTGAAATGGATTCTTAGCCACAAATCAGTATGTTGCCCCAACTTAAGTGATCTTTGTCTATGTGATCATTAGCCTTGCCCCCTACCCCTGCTTTTTTTTTTTTTCTACTTTTTTTTTTCATCTATCCCCTTTTTTGTATTGAGTAGACCACATGTATAATAGAGTTCTGTTCTTTCCTTTCCCTTTTTGGAAAACTGACCTTTTCTCCAATATTAATAGGACTTTGTTGGACATGATTAGGTCCATGATGAGTTATTCATCATTGCCTTTATCCTTTTAGGGATACGCATTACAAACCGCATGTTATCTTTTGAACAATGTACCTTCAAAATCGGTCCCTAAAACTCCTCACGAGTTGTGGACGAGTAAGAAGACATCCTTAAACCATATTCGCATATGAGGATGTCCGGCTCATGTCCTGTTTAAGGATCCGAATAAGTTGGAATCACATTCGAAAGTTTGCGTTTTTATAGGATATCCAAAAGGGACTAAAGGGGATTATTTTTATAACCCAAAGGAAAATAAAGTCGTGGTTTAAACTAATGCAACTTTCCTTGAGGAGAGTTACATGGACGACTTTAAACCTCGAAGCAAAGTGGTGCTTGAGGAGTTAAGAGATGATTCGTTCACTCCGGAGGTTCCGAACGAAACCATTCCGATCGGTGTAGAAAAACCAAACAAACCTGAACAACAACCTCAGGGGCTCCGGCGTAGTGGGAGGATCGGGCGTCAACCTGAGAGGTATATGTTCAATGGGGAGGTCTTCTTGGCTGAACCGGATGAATATGACAGGGATCCTTATACTTACGCAGAGGCTATGGAGGATGTTGATTCAAAACTTTGGACAGAGGCCATGAACATAGAGATGAAGTCTATGGAGACTAATTGGGTCTGGAAGCTTGTGGATCTTCCCGAAGGGGTAAAACCCATAGGGTGTAAGTGGATCTACAAGAGGAAAAGAGGAGTGGATGGAAAGGTCGAAACCTTTAAGGCTAGACTGGTAGCTAAGTGTTATACGCAAAAGGAAGGAATCGATTATGAGGAAACCTTTTCACCTGTAGCTATGCTTAAGTATATCCGGATTCTCTTGTCCATAGCTGCCGCTCTCGACTACGAGATTTGGCAGATGGATGTCAAGACGGCTTTTCTGAATGGCTATCTTGATGAGTCTATTTATATGGAACAACCAGATAGGTTCAAGGTCGCGGGTCAAGGGTAAGGTTTTGTAGGTTGCTAAAGTCAATTTATGCACTTAAGCAGGCTTCCCGTTCTTGGAACATAAGATTTGATCAAGTGATCAAGACTTATGGGTTCTTACAAAATGTGGATGAACCATGTGTTTACAAACACATTAAAGATGAGAATGTGGTTTTTCTACTACTCTATGTAGATGACATTCTGCTAATTGGCAATGACGTTGGGGCGTTGTCATCGGTCAAATTATGGTTGACCAAACAGTTTGACATGAAAGACTTGGGTGAGGCTAATTTTGTTCTCGGTATCCAGATCTTTCGGGATAGGAAGAACAAAATGATAGCTTTGTCACAGGCCGGCTACATAGATAAAATTCTCAGGAGATTTGCAATGCAGGATTCCAAGAAAGGTGGGCAACCATCCAGGTCTGGAATTACTCTTTTTAAGAAAGACTCTCCAAAGTCTTATGAAGAAAGAGAATACAAGAAGAAGGTGCCTTATGCTTCCGCAGTGGGTAGTCTCCTGTATGCCATGCTTTGCACACGACTGGATATTAGCTATGCGGTCGGGATTGCAAGTTGATTTCAGGCGGATCCAGGACCGAACCATTGGGTTGCGGTAATGCATATTTTCAAGTACTTGAGAAGGACTCGAGGGTATATGCTTGTGTATTCGGGTGAGGACTTGACTCCTCTAGGATACACTGACTTAGATTTTCAATCCTGTCTGGATTCTAGGAAATCGACTTCGGGGTTTGTGTTTACTCTGGGCGGCGGTGCCATCAGTTGGAGAAGTGTGAAGCAAGATTGCACTTTGGATTCAACAATGGAGGCCGAGTATGTGGCGGCTAGTGATGCTTCGAAAGAAGCAGTGTGGCTCCGTAAGTTCCTTGGGGATCTTGAGGTAATTTCTGGTATGAATGAAGCGGTATCATTGTACTGTGATAACAGTGCGGTGGTAGCTAATGCTAAGGAACCAATATTTCACAAGAAGAGTAAGCATATTGATCGGAAGTATCATGTGATAAAGAACTTCGTTGACGGCGGGCATGTCACGGTATGTAAGATCGCGTCAGAGGACAATTTAGCTGATCCATTTACGAAGAGACTTACTGGGAGAGTCTTCGAGAGGCATGTGGAAGCTATAGGGATGCGAAATTTGCTGTATTTATTCACTTAGTGCAAGTGGGAGATTGTTAGACATGTATGCTCTAAGGAGTAAAAATGTAATACGTTTTTGGAGACATTTTTATCAACAAAGAATTTATTCATTTATATATACCAAATCTTGTCTTCTTTACGTTCATATTTGTTGAATGTATGCTAAGCAAACAGTAGTTTGAGACTATCGGTCTAAACCTTAAGAATTGGGCATATGATGGGCTGATTATGCGGAAGACACAATTCTTAAGGTAACGGTCTAAAACATATGATCCGCAATCGAGGGAATAAAGTTGGGCGCTTTATTCATGTAAAGATTGTTATGTTGTCTATATCCCTTTTGGGAGATGGTTTGTCTTGACCATCGGAGTTGGACTCCATGAATAGAAACATTAGCACGTTGTCATAGGTGACGATGTGTTGGATCGGGACATAAAGTGAATTGATTTGGATTAATAATTCTGTCTTGGCAAATCGATTAACTTTAGATAATCATTTGTATTGTATCTTACTCCTGAGATGAATAGTGGGCCCATTGTCTCGATTTGTGTCTTTTGATGTGCCAATGGGTGACACCCACATTTCTATAGTGGTATGCATGCTGGTACGTTGGAGGCATGACTCTTGATAGCGTAGACTTGTTATTCATAGATATGAAATCCATAGCTCCTCTTTAGGAGTAATGATATCCTCTTATATGCGTTGTCCTGTAATTGGAAAACTGGACGCTTAACCATTTGGATACATAGGTGTAACCGAATGGTATACTATCTTTGAATAGTAAGTTTTCTAATGGTGAGATAATGGAACGTAAGATAAAAATAATCGGGAAGGTAAGACAGAGCTTGTCCTTGAGCCGATTATGGATTTTCATATGGGGATACGATACACTATGATATGTCATGGAGACTTAGTTATACGAGCTTTGTAATTCTATAAAGTTCAAGAGTGCAGCTCCAAGCTTTTAGTGGAGTAGCGTTGGAGTTGATAATTGTGAAATGTATATCTGGGATATTGGGTTTCATAATTATCATGAGCTTGAACTTTATAGGTCCATTTTGGTCTCCTTTGCTAGCTCACAAAATCCTATAACGACATGGTGTGCTTTTTCAATAATTGGTGACTTATGTCATATTTATCAGATTAGTTTAAAATTTGAAAGAATTAAATAATTCATGTCCGTTTATTGGTTGAATTAATTTTGTAAGAAATTAATTCAAGATAAACTTGTTGAATTATTGGGATCAGATAATTCTTGTATGTTTATCGATTTATTTAATTTTGAATAAATTAGATCAAGATAAATTTGTAGAATTATTGTGAATTGATTTATTTTCTTAGAGATTATCTTGATAAAGTTTGTTTTGATCAGATAACTTTTCTATTGGGTTATTTGAATAAAAACTGAGACTTTATCCTTTAGAATCTCGGGTGGAAAATAAAAGATTCGTGGAGATATTTACGCGGGAGTTCGGCCTGCTGAATGACGTGTTCGGCCTGCCGATGGGGGCTGTTCGGCCTGCCGATCAGCGAGAGATAAGATTACGCGTTTTCACGCGGATCTTATCAGATATTGATCCGAACTTGATTCTGTTTCGAATTTTGAGACCTATTCTGATAAGGACTGACCCCAGGACCAATAGCTATAAAAAGGGAGTGAGTCTCATGATTTACTCAGATCAATTGAGAGATCAAGACTGATACTCTTCTAGTGAGCATCTGAAAACTCCCTAAGAGCTTTTGTTCACGAACACTAGTTTTGGGTTCTCTCTATTGGTTGGAAGGAGAGTCACCGGTGGAAGAGCTGTACGTGTGAGCCCATACTCACTCCAGTTGTGGATAGAGAATAGCAAAGAAGACCAGTTGGTTGAGGCTCTTCTGGAACGTTACTTCTCTTCACAGGTTGCGGAGGTTATTCGGCACACAAAGGTTAGTAAGATCTGTTTAATTTATACATATAACATGTCAAACTTGTGTTTTGAAAATTACTTTGATGAAAATTTTTAAAATTCTGCTGCGCAACGTTTTTCCAACAGGGGTGAGGAGTGAGAGAGAGTTCAAGAGAGAGAGAAGGGAAGGTAAAAATTTGTGTTGAAGAAGAGTTAGGCGGGAAAATTGATCGAGGAAGTATTGTCTCTTTCAGTGACGACATAAATCTCAACTTATAAAAACGACAACGTATCAAATAAATAAGGCTGACGACAAATGTTGTCGCTGAATCTACTGAGACATAACCCACCAATTTATGGCAGGTGTTTGAAAATTTTGATGGGTAAATTTTTGTTAAAATATTTAACAATGATATAACTCGTCGCTAAATGTGAGAAATGTGGGCACAGATTTAACGACGATTCATTGCTATATGTTATTTTTAGCGACGATAAAATATCGTTCCTAAAAGTTTTGTTGCTAAATCATATAATTGTTGTAGTGATATGATTGATTTATTTATTAGAAGAAATATAAAAAAAGAATTTTTTCAGAAGCAGGAAAAATTTTAAAAATTCTTCTTTTTATTGTTTGCTAATAAATAAATAATTACTTCAATCTGTTTTACATTTTAAAAAAAGAAAACAAGTTATTAATATTTACCATGTAATTAACGTTTTCAATTTTTCTACGTAATTTTTCAATTTTTTTCAATTTATTAACTTTGATAAAATATAAAATGTAATTGATGTTTTTAATTACCTAAGGCCCCAAAATAGCTAGAGCTGGCGCTATTTTGCACCTTAGAAAAAGAAAACAAATTTTCATTATTTGCCCTGTAATTGACGTTTTCAATTTTTGCTACCTAATATTTCAATTTTTTTAATTTCTTAACTTTAATAACATATAAAATGTAATTGATGTTTTTAATTTTTGGAAAGGGCTCTTTAAAACTTTTTCCTAAGGCTCCAAAATACCTAAAGCTGGCCTTTCCTTGATTGGAAAAATGCAAAATAAAAAATAAAAATAAAGATGGAAATCTGAGGTTCCAAGTCCAACAATATATAATTAAGAGACGCAACTGGTTGACCGGAAAGCTTTAAAATCCATGGCATGTCAACAATGGGATCCCTGCACTCACTCTTCACATCTCCATGAGCACACGAATTAAAGATATATTGTCTCATTTTTTAATTTTTTTTTATTTTATTGGTTGTCTTTTAAATTAAATTTTAATTATTAAATCTGAATATCACGTCGAATAAATAAAGAATAGATAAAGGACAACTAAGAGGACATAAAAATAAGGGCAACAAACTTGAACACTGAACAAGCGGTCAACCAAAATGTTGTTAAAGTCAAATATGCAATCGGACATCCCCACCTGTAACATCCGCTACAAATAAATATGCGATTGGAATTTATTAGTACATAAAAATATGATATTAAATACATAAAAATGACTATTAATCTTATTAATTAAGTATTTATATGGAAATAACATGTTAATTTTAATCAAGACACTAATTTGTTATCAATTGGGAAAATGTGTTACAAATTTGTGAGTTCAACATGTAATTTAACAAAATCAAAAGTTTAAATAGCAAATTGCTAAGTCCAGGGGCAATAACGCTGAAAACCCTGGAAAGAACAACTGCCAATGAAAAAAAATAGGGTCCGTAAATTCTCTGCATTTAAGTTTACCGTAATTTCCTTGTAAATTCTCTCGCTAGTGGAAGATGTGAAAACGTCAGTCAATTCCACGTTCCGAAGTACCTTCCTTTTTTAATTTATTATTGGTATTATTATTATTATTTTGACTAAGTCGAGAAATGTGTACGACGTGAAAGAAACCGCGTGTTCCAGGTGGGAACGAAGTTTCGTGGTTTTTCTAGACCTTCGGCGTTATGGATGTAATGAATGACATGAATACCAAAAAAAAAACTTTTTTTTGTCCCAGCTCGGGTCTTACCCGTGTCTCTCACATGGGTGGGCTCCACTTAGTGGGTCTACACGGGATCAGGCCTACTCGAAATAAATAGAACTGTTCATACTAAAAACGCCCATTTCTGACACAAGTGACTCGCCAAAGGTACCATAAGACTAGTTGTGTTCTTGTAGACTAGCAGTGCAGTTGGGAAAATTTTGATAAATATATGGCTCGTGTGACATAGTTTTTGTTTATGTTTTTTGTCAATAAAAAAAAAAAAACAAAAGTCGTAATTTTTTAATCATGTTTTTTTAAAAAATCTTCATGGGCCCAAATGGTTTTAATTTTTGCTAAAAGTTAAATTAAAAATGTTATATTTAAGTTTACAATATATTATTAATAATTTGGTATAAGTTTAAAAATCTATTTAAAAAGTGCTTCTGTATAATTTCATATTTTATGGTTTTACAAAAAATGCTTTTAGAGAACAAAAGCACTTATCATTAAGACACTTACAAAAATAGCTTTTAAACTTAAAAACCTAAAAGTAGCTGCAAGGAGGCCTTCCCATACTAATCAATCTTAATCTATATATACTTTCACTGTGGAATACTAAATGATGACAAGCATCATTGAGTGTATATATATATGGGATTATGGAGCGTAAAACCAAAATTCACTGATTAGAAAATAATAATAATTAATGCCCTTCCTTGACTTCCGTAACTCAACATCAGATGTATAGTGGGTTGGAGATTATTCTTACCTTAGCTACTTGCATATGGTTTACTCGAAAAATAATCAACACCCTTTGTTAAGCACTAGCCAATTGGACGTTACTCAATATTGTTCCTTATAAAGTTGAGAAGAAGTTGGCCTGAATCTTTATTGCCAAATTATGTGATTCTAAATTCCTCATAAATTAAAAACATAAATTATGACATTAAAGTGTGAATTTCAAATTAGATACGGCTATATTTTCGCTAATAAAATTCAAAAGTAAATCTATTTTACCCACCCAAATTATGGTCATTTAATAGCTGATTGACATTAGTAATTTACCAAAAAATTTGGGTCATCAAATAGTTTTACTGGTGTTGAAAAACATTTAGTTGGATATACCGACTTTTATACAAGCTTATGATTGTTCTCACAACTATATAAAGTTTTGAGTTTGGCCAATATAGAATTTATTTAAAAGAGGACATTAAAATTTCCTATTATAAATATTTGGCCATATATGTTTTTAATATTCAATCAATAGAACAGGAGAATGGAAGGGGAAAAAAAAAAGAAAGGAGCCAACCACACAGTAAAAAGAACAATCCGCAATTAAAGCACAAACAATAGAAATTCAAAATAAGCGTGACAGCAAACGACAACAAAAGAAGAGAACGACAATTAAAAATGGTAAACAACAGTAAAAGCAGCCAAAAACAATAAAAGCACAATAAAAAGCCAAAAAAAAAAAAGCCAAAAAGAAAAAGAAAAAAAGTTCAAGGGCAAAAAAATTGGAAAATGACAAGTAGAAAACTGAAAAGAAAAAAAAACCCCATTTTTAAAGTATTTGGAGTTGTGGTTGAAACTATACAGTTTTAAGTACAAATAGTATAAAAATTTCATATGTTATAACATAAAACAAAAAAATAGCTTTAGTGTAAAGCTCTCAGCAACTATAATATTTTGAACAAAAAATGGTACAAACATTGGTTTAAACTACTCTCTTAAATACCTTATTTGTTTGAAAGATCTAAAGACTAGAACAAAATGGTTAAATGCAGTAAATAAAACATCAGCTCTGTAATTTCCTCCTAAATTCGATGGCTATTGTGGGATGTGAAAAAGTCCGTCAATTCCAAAGTTTCCAACTTGTTGGTCAAGTACTTCTCTTGGTGTATATAATGTAAAGAAAAGTAGTCCTGAATAAAACGAAATTTCGTGGTTTTTTTAGCCTGCCGTGTGACGTATATGAAATATTAAAGGCATTAATATTAATAACATATGTTAATTTAGACGAAATTGACTTGTTAATGATGTTATAATTATTAGATATATATAGAGGTGCCAATTCAAGACAAAAAGAAAAATTCGATCCGGCCCAGTCTAGTTCTAGTTTTGGATGGACCGGGCTCGATGGGCCATGGGCGGGCCCAATTAGCCCGACCCATATGGACAGCTCTAGATATATAGAGTAGTTATAGCTAGACAGGAATGAATTGATGTCAATTACTGATGTAGTGCTATGAAAAAAAACATTATTTCCTTAATTTTTAAACAATTTGACCATTTTAAAATTTTTGAAACGTTAAGCCATTTTTCTTTATTTTTTTTAATAATATATGCTACTATAAATAGGATTAAAAATCTTTACAAGATTCCCTACTGTTTCTACAAAGCGTGTTGGTCCCATTTCTGACTACCAAGTCCCATATAGATAATCTCAATATTCTAGCCAAGATAAGATAAAAGACTAAAATAAAATAAAAAGGAATCGAGAGAGATACATAATATCAACTGCCTTTTAGCATGATGATCAGTACTTCCGAGTTATTAATCTATAATGGCAATTATTAGATGCCTAAGACTAGTGATTATATTTATGCTGCAATCATGAACATAAATGTGGTTCATATATTTCTTTAATTATGGTATGAATGTAAATTACAGCTTGATCAGGAGACGTACTAGCTAGAATTTTAGCTATCGATTAAGTATCTAAAAAATAGAGTATAGCTAGAAAATAATGGAATTCATACGAATAGTGTGATCGTAATTAATAGGCCGTTTGTAAGAACAGTTGAAACTAACAGTTTTTTGTTTGAGAACTGTAACATATGAAAGTTTTATACTATAGCTTTTTATTGTAGTACACAAGAGCTTTATACTATTTACAGTTGTAATCGTTCTTCCAATTCCAAACAGACTATAAGAAGAGCTAAGATTTTCAAAGAGAAAAAGATGGGGTAGTTTCTTGGAAAGAGTCTGTCAAGTCCAGTAAAAAGTTTTGGTCAATTTATGAAGTGGGGTACATGTCTGACGTAAATTAGTGGAGATTGGATTATGATTTAAGAAGTCTTTAAGAGAGGGCCAATGTAGGAATTAGTTCATCTCCAATACACAGTTTCTAAATTTCTGGTGACCAGAACAAAGCTTCAGCATGATTTCCTCCAATATTTTCATCTTTATTGGTTCAGTAAGATGGATTATTATACTATTGTCCTATATTGTAGCCAACTTGGAAAATGCCATTTTCCTAGTGAAAGCTGCTGAAGCAATATCACCGGCACCAAGCTTTGATTATCTCAAAGATCCCGAAGCGTTATGTCTGAGCCAAATTACTTCATGGTGGATCACCAGCACCACAAGCCATTGCAACTGGCCTGGTGTAACTTGCAACGGTAGTGGGAGCGTAACTGAAATTTCTCTACATTCTGACGGATTGCAGGGAAGATCATTCGGGACCCTAAATTTGGCATGCCTTCCAAATCTAGTCCGTTTGGATCTTTCCGCGGCCAAAATCGAGGGGAGCATCCCGCAAGAGATAGGCAGACTTTCAAAGCTCACCCACCTTGACCTCTCCTGGAATCAATTGAGTGGTGAGTTACCATTTTCACTAGCAAATCTCTCCCAATTGGTGTTGCTTGATCTCTCTGTTAATGAAATTGGTGGTTACATACCTCCAGAATTGGGCAAGTTAAGTAGTCTTGTTGCGCTAAACTTGAGCTGGAACCACTTCCAAGGTCCTATTCCTTCAGCCATTGGTCTTTTGACCAACCTCACTCATCTACACCTGTCAGGAAATTCAATTGAAGGCAGGCTACCTCCTTCAGTTTCAAAGCTGACCCAATTAGTGAAGTTTGATGCTTGTTGTAATGACATTCACGGTTCCATTCCTGACGAAATAGGAGATTTGAAAAATCTAGTTGTTTTGGATTTACATAATAACCGGCTTGACGGATTACTTCCATCTTCTCTTGGTAATTTAACCAACTTGTCGGAGCTGTATCTCGATTCCAACCAAATTCATGGTCCCATCCCTCCAGAAATTGGCAGTCTTGGCACACTAAAGTCATTGACACTTGGTGACAACAGATTTAGTGGTTGCATCCCCTTAGAAATAGGAAATTTGAAGCAGCTGTCCGATCTGGATCTTAGTTTAAATAACCTCCAAGGACCACTCCCTCCTACTCTAGAGCATTTAATAAAATTGTCTTCACTAGACATTAGCTCAAACAATATCAATGGTTCTGTCCCTTCAGGATTTCGTAACCTATACAATTTGGTTACTCTAGATCTTAGTTGTAACAAGTTCATTGGTCCAATTTTTCTATCTCTGAGTCATCGAGTCAGTTTGAATTATCTTGACCTAAGTTCAAACCACTTTGAGGGTTCAATAGGTCTAGATATTTTGAACCTACAGAGCATAAGTTCGTTGGACCTATCAAATAACGAATTTTCTGGGACACTGTCAAACCAGATTGCCAAATTATACTTTTTGAAGCATTTAAATCTTTCCCACAACAACTTAGATGGAAGCATTCCCCCTGAAATCTCTACTATTGATAGGCTAATGATCTTGGACCTTAGTTATAACAAATTTTCTGGGACACTGCCATACCAAATTGCTGAATTAGACCATTTGGAGCATTTAAATCTTTCCCACAACAACTTAGATGGAAGCATTCCCCCTGAAATCTCTACTATTGATTGGCTAATGATCTTGGACCTCAGTTATAATGAATTTTCTGGGACGCTGCCATACCAGATTGCCGAATTACACCGTTTGGAGCATTTAAATCTTTCCCACAACAACTTAAATGGAAGCATTCCTTATGAAATCTCAACAATTTATTCGCTAGTGATCTTGGACCTCAGTCACAACTTCCTTGGTGGGGAAGTACCCTCTCAAATTGGCAACATGCCAATGTTAACCACGGTGGACCTTTCCTCTAACAATTTGTCCGGTGTGGTTATCTTTAAAGGAGACTGCGATATGAAGGATTTGACTCCCAGTAATCTTCTAAAATGTATGTATGACTTGTTCGATTCTCCTCCACTTCCAAACAAAGGAAAAGCATCCCCTCCTCGTCGGAACAAAGGAAAAGCATCCATCTTTGTCGTTGTCATTGTTCCAACCTTGTTTCTAATTTCCTTACTGTTTCTCATCAAGCGCATGTTTAAAAAGAAAAATGCCCAGCCTGCTTGCCAAGAAACAAGGAATGGAGATATATTCTCCATATGGAATTGTGATGGACAAATTGCATTTGAAGATGTCATAAAAGCAACTGAAGACTTCGACATTAGATATTGCATCGGAACAGGTGGTTATGGCAGTGTCTACAGAGCCCAACTACCTAGTGGCAAAGTAGTTGCCCTGAAGAAACTTCATACTTTAGAGGCTGAAGAACCAGCTTTGAGAAAAAGTTTCACAAATGAGGTGAAAACTTTGACCCAAATACGTCACAAAAACATTGTGAAACTCCATGGATTCTGTTTGCATAACAGATGCATGTTTTTGATCTACGAGTACATGGAAAGAGGAAGTTTGTTTTTTGTCTTAAACAACGATGTGGAGGCCGTGGAACTAGATTGGAGCAAGAGAATCAACGTCATCAAAGGCACAGCTCATGCATTGTCTTACATGCATCATGATTGCACTCCCCCAATTGTTCATCGTGATGTGACGGCCACCAACATTCTCTTGAACTCGGAACTAGAGGCTTTTGTTGCTGACTTTGGCACAGCTAAACTACTTGATCCAAATTCATCAAATCAAACCATGCTTGCTGGAACTTACGGATATCTTGCTCCTGGTAAGCCATACATCCGTCAATCCATCTCCTTGTTTTCTTCTGCTATCTAAATTTTATGTTTAACAATTGTTGAATTGAAGTGTAACGTAAGTATGGAAAGAAAACTCTCGAGCAATTTTTTGGACTGATGTTTCAACTGGTTGTGAATGTAGAACTAGCATATACCATGGCTGTAACTGAAAAAACTGATGTCTATAGCTTTGGAGTGGTGGCACTTGAAACACTAATGGGTAGGCATCCAGGAGAACTGTTGTTATCATTCTCATCATCATCAGCCCAAAACACGTTGCTATGTGAGGTACTAGACCAACGCCTGCCACCACCGAGAAATCGCGTTGTTGCACATGATGTTGTTCTTGTGGCTATGCTAGCATTTGCAACCTTGAATGCCAATCCAAAGAGTCGGCCAACAATGAAGCAGGTTTCTCAGCAACTTCTGGCTCGCAGAAGAACATTAGCCAAGAATTTCCGTGATATTTCACTAGGAGAGCTCATGATGCCAGATATCTACTTGGATGGTGAATGTGAGATTGGTACTAGGTATATTCAGTGATGCTTCTTGCAACCAAGATCCACCTTTTGGCTCATATTTGGAGATCAAAATTGCAACGGGTTCTTGTGGCTTCGAATAATTTCTTGTGCATTTGAAATTTTCAAATCTAAGACTGTTCTTCAAACCTGTAATTTTGCATCTTCCCAAGACTAGTGCATTTTATCTTTGAATCTTATTTTTTATTTCTTTAAGAAGGCAGAATAATAAAAAAATATGAATGAAACTAAAAAAATAAAAATAAAAATAAAAATAAAATAAAATCTAATAGAAGACTGGTAGCCAATGAAGATACCTCTAAACCATGCGCTGCAATCTACTTGCTGTAGGAATATTTTCACTTGTGAACTAAGTGCTCAAATTCTGTTTTTTTTTTTTTTTTTTTCATCAATAAATGAAATGATAAACCAAAGGCTGGAACATTTTGGTTGCATTTCAAAGTCTCACACAATTTCCTAGCCACAAACGTTAGACATATGCACCAATGCCAAAGCCCAACTCAAAGTTTATGACTTCCCTTAACGTGTTTTCAAGTCCTTCAGAACATCAAAGCGGAGAACAAGCAAAATGTGGGGCAAAGATCAAACTGCATTCATCACTGTGACTGTTCTCCAGGTTTGGGAGACCAATTTCGATGATTAGGTTGACATGGGGATGCATGCTGACCATTCGATACTGAGACGCTTCTTATTGGATGTCCAGTCCTTGAAAGCCCTGCCTGCATTCTGCCACCATTTCTAGCATTTGCACTGGACCCACCACGCTCTGCTTGAAGAGCTTGGAAATATGATGAGGAAGAGGCCATGTCCTTTGGTCAGGCAGTGGCTTTAGCACTTCAACAACTTCACTGATCAAGGGTCTTGCTTTCTGATCACAGCTAAGGCAGTGGGCAGCCAACTGAAGTACTTTTTGAGCACCTTTGATTGAGAAGCATCCTTCAAGTCTAGGATCTAATAGTCGATAGAACCTTCGCCTTTCTCCAAGATGTGGCCGCGCCCACTGCACTAAGTTTTGCTCCCCGTTGGCTCGGTTTTTGTCCATGGATTTTCTAACCTGTCAACATCTCAAGTAAAACCACCCCAAAGCTATAGACATCACTCTTTGAAGTAAGATGACCTAATGAAAGATAGAAACATGTAACAGAGGGTGGGGTGCGTTTAAAACCAATCCTCAACATCAATGGTCTAATTAAGCTAAACCCATAACTTGACTTTAGAGACAAATCTCATTATTTATTTGGAATGTGCATGGAAGGTTTAACTTAAGAACAATAATGCAGCCCATCTCATTTCCTAAAAAAATGAAGGAAAAGAGAAAGGACCTAATTGAGAATCAATAAGCCCAATGCTTATGAGAGATGGGTTTATCCATACTAACCTGTCATGACATACTCAGGCGCCGCATAACCGTAAGTACCCATCACCCGGGTAGATACATGAGTTTTATCTCCCTCTAGACCATCTTTAGCAAGCCCAAAATCAGAAAGCTTTGCATTGTAGCCCTGGAATATTGGTCAGTTATTAGTTGAAGAAATAGGATTTGGGACAGACTTGGTATATATTGTACACCTAAACTCAGTAACACACCGCATCCAATAGTATGTTAAATGTTTTAAAATCTCGATATATCACTGGCCCTTCAGCCTCCTCATGAAGAAAGGCAAGACCCTTTGCCGCGCCAAGTGCTATTTTCATTCTGACCGACCAAGGAAGGGGCATTGACCCTGCTAGACACTCCAAAAGTATTATTTCTACTTAACAAAATAGTAGAAGTAAGAATTGTATATTGGCATGGTTATGAACGCACGGCATCAGTTATACTAAAAAAAAATAAGGGGAAGCACAAGGTCTAAAGTGAATTACATATTTACGGAAAGGAAAAAAAAATACCCTTCTAAACATACTTTTTTCAATTTTCTAAACGTAATATTTACTAGATATAAAATCTACCAAATTTTAGAAATATATAAGACTTGTTTCTACAAATAATCATACAATGGAGACAAAACAATATCAACAATACATCATGTCATTCTATTATCAACAAAAAATAAGAAAAGAAAGAAAGAACATTTGTCGCTTGCAACTGTCCAAGGAATACAATTGCAGTCCGTATCATGTGTCAGAGTTATATGAATTATGTTGTCACATATAATATTAGCAATGTAACCTGAATGTTTATCTTACCATTGCTTTATCACTTTCCAATACCAAATATATTCTAAAAGCATAAAAAAAGTTTCCTTCAGCATGAAATATTCGATTTCATGTAACTAAGAAAAAAACTTGCTTAGCAGTTGGAGCGAAAACAAACAAGTTGAAGAGGGTATGACAGAATTCTTATTGAAAGTCGACAGTAAGATTGTATGACGAAAGGCAGTAATGAACCATTCAACTATACAAACACAAACCATAGCAAAGGCTATATCCTCATATCACAAGCCTCTCACAGATTAAATGAAACAAACTTAAAATTGTTCAATGTTAACTGTGAACATGAATTAAATGGCATTAGCCGACAAATAAGGATTAAGTGATTAATAACTATTCAGACAAAAGAAATCACAGTATTAAGTGAATAAAATGTAAAGGCTAGTGGGTACATAAGCACACACGAGGACCCTTTTTGTTGTTTTTTTTCCCCCTCAAATGCAAACATGAGGGTGATCCAAGGGGAAACATTAACTGCTACAAGATGTATTCGTAACCACATACTTCTCAAAAAGGTGATTCTCCAAGCTTCCCCGAGGCATAAACTCATATACGAGTAACCTTTGAATATCCTCGATGCAATAACCAATTAACTTAACCAAATGAGGATGCAAAAGGTCACCAAGATACTTAACTTCAGCCTGCAACAACGGAAACACACAGAGATATTCGTAAATGTGGAAGTGAAGTGACAAGTGGACATATTGTTTTAATCTTCAGTGAAAGATAGACAAATAATAATAATAATAAGGTAATAGTACGGTGCCACACCAGCCATTCTTTGTGACCCTGCAATCCATTATGATTCAAAGTCTTTACAGCAACTGGAATCCCCACGCCAGCCTTTGCTGGAGCAGTTCCATTTTCACTAATCCAACCTTTAAATACACAACCAAATCCACCCTCGCCCAGAAGACTCTCGGGTTTTAATCCCCTAGTTGCTGACTTTAGCTCGTTAAAGTTAAACTTTCGAAGCTGAGATGAAATTTTCAGCTCCTCAGCTACATTGGGAATGGATGAATAACTTTCAGCAAAGCTAGTGGTTGATGACGAAGCAACTGGAACATTTGGTTGGTATTTGCTGGTGTCATTTGTCGATTTACTTTCCGCTGGTCCATACATGAATGTAAATGCATCATTACCACCAATAATAAATTAAAACAGAAATTTAATTAACCATAATTAATTAATAAACATTTATCTTATAATCTCATAATAACATATAATTATAAAAAAAACCCTAGAGCGTCAATCTTTTAAAAAATTTAATTCAAACATAAAGGAGAATGAGATCACATAATTTATGTATATAATATGATCATAAACCCTAGAAAATCAACGTAAAACCATATCTTTAATACCAATTGTTGGAAAATGATATTCATTAGAATTTTAAAATTAAATCAAAAAATTTTCCAAATAACAAGTTTGATATACAAAGTACATAAATTAATAAAAGATCTTACGTATCTCTTCAATAGACCGAAAAATGTAGAAATTGCAACTAGATAAAAACGTCCTGGAAGAGCCTTGACTAAGTAGTCTTCCTTGTTATTATCTTTCCACAATCGAAATGCAAGTGGTCGTACATTGTACAGTTTTTTCTACAGTGACTTCTCCTTCCAACCACTCTAAAGTTGTTTCACTAAAAGCTTAGAGTTGTACTCTCGAATTATATAAAATTATGAAGCTTCAATAAGCTAATCATCTATGACATATCATAATATGTAACATCTCCCTAAGATATTTATAACCAGCTTAAGAATAAATTCCATTTTATCTTCCCGATTATTTTTATTTTATGTCCTATCATCTCACCATTGGAAAACTTACTATCCATAAATATTATACCATTTGGCTGCACCTATGAATTCAAATACTTAAGTGTTCCAGTTTTCTATTTACAGAATAATACATATAATAGAATATTATTAACTCTACAAAAGAGCTATGGATTCTATATTTATCCACGTTGATCAAAAGTCATCTTCAATGTACCGACATGCGTACCTTTATCTAATTTAGGATGTCACCCTTTGGTACATCAAAAGACACAAGTCAAGAATACGTGCGCATTAATTCATTTTAGGATTAAGATGCAATACATATTATTGTCTAAAATTAATTGATTTAAACAAATGAGATTATTAATCAAATCAATTCATCTTTTTGTCCCGATCTAAATATATCATTTATCAATGTTTCTACTCATGGAGTTCTACTTTGATGACCAAGACAAGTCATCTTCTATTAGGGATGTAAATAATATAACAATCTTAGCATGAAAAAAAGGCCAAAATTTATTCCCTCAATTGCAGACCTTATCATTTAATACTTTTGTCTTGTGTATAATCTGTCCATCATATACACGATCTTAAAGGTTTAGACTGATAGTCTCAGACTTTTGTTTGCTTATCATATATTCAACAAAAATAAACATAAAGAGGACAATATTTGATATATGAAAATAATTAACTCTTTAGTAATTAAATATTTCTAAAAATTTATTACATCATTTAATCCTTAGGCACCCAGTTTAAGATCTTATAACCCTTTTTATCTTATTGCTTAGATCTCAAAAATTTCTTTTTAAGTTTCCTCAAAATTCTGGGTCAAAACTTTGATGGGCTTTCTTATAATTTCTCATACTGAATCTTGTGATATTATGTTCGACTTCATAGATTTGTCTTGGGTTCAGTTCCTTAACCAAAGCACAGGTAACTCTCTTGCCAATGCTCTCAAACAAGTGATTTTCACCCATTCCAGATTCTTCTCAATCCTTATTTTGAATATGATTTATAAGATAGAAATCTATCGATTTAACGTCACCTGAGATAATTTGTGTAAAAAAGAGCTATTATTTCTTTTTTTTTTGTTTTTTTTATCTGGGCAGGGGAGGTCGAAGGGAAAAAAAACCAAGGTTGGCTTTTTGTTTTTTGTTCTGCGCGAGTTCTCTGTTTTTTTTATTTATTTTTATTGTTCCTTCAAATGTTGTTTTTAGATTTCTTGGTCGAGTTCTCAATTGGGTTTGATGAGGGGGAAGTGGGAGATTTAGTTGGTCGAAGTTGGGGATGATGAACTGATTTGTTTTTTATTTTTTTAAAAAAAATTTTGTAAAATGGTAAATGATTTAATTAGGGGTGTTAAATGATGATCACGTGACCAGCGAAAATTAATAGATGTCAGTAAAATTCATCTTTTTGCAACTTTTTTTTTTTTAAAGTTTGAGATTAGTTGAGTTAAAAAAAAGTATAGGACCAACGAGTAACCTTTTAAATAGTTTAAGGATTAACAGAATAATTTACTCTTTCATTTTAGTTTTTAATTTTCATTTTCAATTTCATTCTTTTATTTTAATTTCGGTTATCTAAATAATTCTAGAGAATCTAATTTTGGCACTTAACTAGAATTGAACATAATTCTATTGGGATTCAACCCTCTTACGCAGTCATTGTATTACTTGTAGCGATCCCGTACATTTGCAGAATTAGTTATATTTACTTGTAAATTGCATAAACATAGGAATAGTAGAGTGAAGTCAACCTCTAGATCTTTCATCTTTAGAGTTTTCCTTTACAATTTATCTCCAAAATTTGGGTTCATTTTATATGCTTCCTTTAGTTTAGAACTTTAATTTAGTCCTCTCTAATATTTGATTGCCTAGGTAAAATTGAGTTGTTTAATTGTGGTAATTAGCAAGAATTTAGAAAACAGTCCTCGAGGAAACGATAACTCACTTACACTTTATTACTTGTGCATGGCTCGTACACTTGCGGATGCAACACACATCTTGGGAGTCGAGTGAAACCTAGGTGACACGATGATGGCGAGGTCTCATTGTCCTCAACCCAGTGGCATAATGACATGGAATGCTAGATCTCATACGACGGGCATCTCATCTCACGGAAAGAGAAGTTTCTTTGTTCATCACGACCGAGGAAGACGATCAGCACCGAGAAAGACGACCAGAGCAGTGCTAGACCTCTGCAAGTGGTAGAGGGCAGAGAAAGAGTGAGATCAATTTCAGGAAGAGAGACGAAGACACTATAGAAAAAAAAAAAGAAATAAATTTCTGGAAAAGAGGTTTGCGAGACAACTTTTGCAAGAAAAGAGATTTGTGGTATAAATAATTATATGAGAAAAAGTGTGGCGTAGAATGTAATTTTCTCAATTTTTCTTTAAAACTTTTTTAGCATATTGTTTGTCGCTTCTTATCGCTCTGCAAGTTCATTATCACATTTTCAAATAAATAAATAAATCATTTTTATAGTTATTTCTTGCCGTCTCTTTGAATTACTGTCCTCTTCAGAATTTGATGTCATTTTGAATGATATAATTGTTTTATTCGTTGACATCGGTTTATGGGCTCTATTTTATATTTGCGGAGCGTATTGTCGTTTAGTCACTTGCATGCCGATGCCGTTTCTATACTAGTTTCGTTCTTCATTACATGTCGTTTAAGGCTGATGGTGCTATGACGGAAGAATAGCGTTGATTCCTCCCAAACAGTTCCTATTGTAAGAGTGGTTTCATCACGGTGTCTATTCTCTACATTCTCATATTGTCAGGGCTATATTCACTAAGCAAGTATTTTCCCTTGTAGATTATTATTTTTTAGAGAACATTATAAGATTGCAAGGGACATACCTTATAAGATGGGTCAAAAATCACGATTCACAGAGGGCACAAAAAAAAAAAAAAAAGGACTGCAATCGTAAAACAACAAAACAAGAGAGGATAAGAAAACTGAAAATCAGCCCAAATAATAAGAACGATAAAAAAAAAGATGGCAAACATAGGAATGAAAAAATTATTAAAAATTAAAGAAGAAAATGTAAATGAAGGATAGAAATCAAAGTTTTACCTAATTCGATAATGCTCCTACTTCTATAGAGAATTCACTAGCAAAGCACTATAAATGAAATCCTTATAAGTACAAGTTACAATCACATAAAAGTTAATGATGTATTGATATTAATCAATGACGCACTGATTTGTAGTTTATCACTGATTAACTGCGTGATTTATCGTTGATTATTTTGTTGGTTTATCAATAATTACCCAATATTGTTTTTTTGCTAAATATTAATCAATATTAGTTAATGATTAACTAATTTCACTCAATAATTTACCGGTTTGTTAAAAATTTATCATTACTAGATCAATGATAAACCATTTTATCAGTGTTAAATGATAGTTAATCAGTGATGTATTGATGCTAATCAATGATATAGTGATGTCATCAATAATGTAATGATGTCAATCAATAATTTACTACTATTAAAAAAATCAATTTTCTTAATTTTCAAAAATTTCAACAATTTCTCTAATTTATGAAAAGTTCAGGCGTTTATTTAAAAAGGTGGCAAAAAAAAAAGGTCATTTACCTAATTTTTCTCATAAGTTAAATTCCAACTATTAGAGACAGCTTAGAGAATTAATATTAGAGATAACTGACACTAGTTGGCAAGGGTGTGGTAAGTTAAAGGGGAGAACCTAACAAATATTGGAGAAAACTTGAAAAGAATCCAAAATTGATATGGTATTGGAGACAGGATGGCCCAAGAAAATAAATTAAGTCATAGTGTAATTTTTAGGGTGTTTGACAAATATGGTTAGTGTAATTTTTAGGGTGTTTGATAAATATGATTAGAATTAACTTTTTGATTCAAAACATTGTAATATATGAGAGCTTTACACTAACAATTTTTTGCCTTTTACTTAACATGTGAGAGCTTTAAGCTATTCCCTAACTAAAAAGCTGGTTCAACCAACTTTGTCAAAAACTCTATTCCTGGTAAATCCTCTAGCTAGCGGAGGATATGGAAAAGTCTGTCTATTCAAAGTTTCCAACTTTACAGTAAGTATTTTTCTCTCTCTTATTATTATTATTATTATTATTATTATTATTGTTATTATAATTTTAATGTCAAGTAGCTTCGTTATTATGAAGCCTTCTGCGTTGTGTAATATGAAAGGCATGAATACCAATAACGTCTATTTCACACTTACTCGACTCATTAATGGTGTTATAGTTATTAGATACATAAGGCTGTTAAAAATATATACTTTTATAAACCCCAATATATACTTTTATTTTTGAAATTATAGAGCCAAAACCAAAATTTAGTTCACAAATCACTCTGTTTAGAAAATGAATATTAATTAATGCCCTTTCTTGACTTCCATCACTCAACATCAGCTGTATAATTGGCCGGAGATTACTATCACCTCAGATACTTGTGTATGGTTGGAGACGAATCGTGGGATTATTCATGTCATATAAGTTATTCTTCCTATCGAAATCTTCCTCGTAATCTTCTTTATTGGGGTTGTATTGTGTAAACTATTTTGGCGTAAAGATGAAAAAGTCCAAACAGCTAACAAATGGATAGATCAATTATTTATACCATAAATTTAACATTATTATAAAATATTTTTAAAACTTAATAGTTATGATGTAAGTGGTGTAATTATCTTCTTGTTTATAATGTAAATATTTCTTATTTGCATAGTAAATAAGTTGTTTTGTTGTAAATTTAATATTTATTATAAATATTTTTAAAACTTAATATTTATTTTAAATAGTTTCAAAAATTTGATATTTTAAATAGTTTCAAAAATTTGATATTTCCCTTATTTTCCTTTAAAACGATTGAAAAATAAAACCGCTGACATGTATTTGGACATTAAAAATACGAAACTAAAACTCTTAACTGTAGCTGTCTCCTCCTAAATATGTTAGTTTTTTTGCTGACATAACTGACATGTATTTATAAAAAAAATGAAAATGTTAAAATTTGAAAGAAAATGAAAACTTGGTGAAGATATTTTTTAGAGGTATTTTCAGAGATATTTTTTAATCTAAATTTGAATAGAAGCTTATTTTCTCATTAGATTCAAATTTGACTTAGATTACTATTCAAAATTGGACAAAGAAGGAAGGATGAGGGAAATGTCAGATTTTTGAAAGTTTTTGAGCTAAATATTATGTTTTAAAAATATTTATAGTAAATATCAAATTTACAATGTAAATAACTTGTTTACTATATAAATAACAAATATTTACACTGTAAACAAGAAGGTAAATAGTTACTTCCATCATAAATCTATTTATTGTGTAAATAAGAATTATTTATACTATAAATAAAGGGATAGATAACTTTTTTACATCATAAAGTTAACATTTCTACAAATATTTTCAAAATTTAATATTTACTACAACTAGTTTTTAAAACGTGATATTTCTTACAATTTCTAGAATAAGATTTATTTCATATATATATATATATATATATATATATAAAGCTAGAGGCTTCATGCGTTTTGAAGAGTTTAAATAAAGATTATGTGACTTGGAGAAGGATTTCGCGAAGTCGAGATCGTGTATGAATTGGAAATAACGCGTTTTCAAGTTGAATTTAAATCCGTTGCAAATCTGTTGCAACAAAGAATGTAACAGTTTGAATTCGAGGTCAGATTTGCTGCCTATAAATATTGAGTTTGGGTATGCAACCAGAGTGCAGAGTTTCTAGGCAACACATAAGCATAAAGGCATGAGTTTTCATTCAGCAAACTTCAGGAGTTACAATCTCTAGGAGAAGGCGTTCTATAGTTGACAGGAGTCACTTTGAGGCAGGCATCAGAGTCGAGTGGTACTCGCTGAACAAGACCAACAAGAAGTACAAAAACATAAGCGTCAACTATTAAAGAGTCTTAAATTGAATAAGTCCAATTAGAGCTTGTAAATTGTTTTCTTATTAGATTGTTTAACACCTAGGCATGGCCTCGTACACGTAGTTTTACAACCGAATCATGCAAAAATTTACAATGTTCTTTATTTATTTTCTGCATCTGATAACTAATTAATTGGTCCTTAATTAAATACAATAAATTGCTGAAAACAAATCTTTCAAAATATGAAAGAGAAATTCTCAAAGATACATGAAGAAAAGGAACTTATATAGTATTTAGGTTTGTCCAGAATAATTGAAAACCAAAAGACAGGATAGATCATAGGTATTGGAACGTCATTGAACTACTTTAGTTGCAGTACCAATATTCTCACTTTCACCATCCAAATAAACCTTTGGGATCATCAGCTGCCCTAGAGAAATGTCATTTAAATGCTTGGCTGTCCTTTGCGGAGAAGTTGTTGAGAAACCTGCTTCACTGATGGTCGACACTTTGGTTCGACATTTACACATGCAAGGGCCTAGCATAAGCACAAGAACAACATCACCGGCAACAAGAGCATTTCTAGGCGGTGGCAGGAGTCATTCTAGTACTTCTCTTAGTTTACGCAATCAATAAAGAGGTATATAAATTATTTAATCATAAATTTTACATTTATTATAAATATTTTTAAAACTTAATATTTATTATAATTAGTTTTAAAAAGTGATATTTTCTATAATTTCTGTTTTAATTTTGAGCAAGGTTTGATGAACAAAGCTATAACATATTGTTCACAAAATTTCAGGCCTTTTTTGCATTTCCAATTACTGATAATTTTCACAAGCACAAATCTATTTTTCATTGGTTTTGCAACCAATAAAAAGTGTCAAATTTCGTCATCTCTCTTAGCACTTATTTGGAGTAAATTGCTCCAATAGTCCCTAATTTTATTTATTTTTTATTTTTTTATTTTTTTTATTTTTTATGAATGTAAGCATTTGGTCCCCCAACCTTTTTTTTATTCCCTAACCTCTAATTTTAGTTGCTGAGGGACCAATTTAATTAACCTTTGTTAATTTTTTCATCACTTAAGCTACACGTGATGTCTTTAGTAAGAGCATTTTAGTAAAACACTTAATTTTTTAAGGAATTAAAATTAAAACACATTTCTTTGGAAAATTAAAATTAAAATGTAATAAATAAAAAAATTAACAACACAATTAAAAAAAAAAGAATAAAACCCAACCTTCTACTCCATTGAAGGTATGACTTCTCCAAGGGAAAAGAAAACCTGATCTACTCCTATGAAGCATCCTTCCACAAAAATGAATCAATATTCTTACTAGTAAGTAAGATTAAAATTGAAAAATCGAGTTCAAGCAAGCTAAGTAGAGGCTCGAGTGGCTAGATCGTCACAAGTGCAGATCCTCCCTCTGACATGCCATTCATTTGTTCTTCTCCTAAGATCTAACTACAAAGGCAATGATTTGCTCAAATTTTACTTATTAGACTTGGAAGACAGATATGTTGTTATCTACCTTGACAGATATACTAAACACCAATATGATTAGTTTGTTGCCACATTCAACTTTTGTAAAAAATAAATAACCATAAACCACAAATAAATGGATGAATCTAGTTATATTATTATTTAATATGGTCAAATACCTTCAAAGAAAAAAACCACAAATGTTGAACACACTAGCCAAAGCGAAAAAAAAATGTTATTAAATTTTAAGTTTTGGTTACAGTTCTTGCAGTTATAATTTTGCTTGACCAGAATGAACTCATGATGTCTACTTCCTCAATGAATTGCCTTCGGAGGCACAATGCTACTTCAATTTTCAAACTTACCTTTAGACCTTGTCATTCCAAGCTTGAATGCCTGCCTTTTTTTTTTTTTTTCCTTCAACTCCTTCTTGGACTTACTGTGACAACCATAATTCTTTGAAGGTGAACAGAGTTAAGAAAGAGTGGGTTGTACAGTCCCATATTGCCTGAGATGGTCATAGGTAGTGGTTCATAAGTAATAACACCACTTCCTAATAGTATGAGGCCTTTTTGGGGTAAAACCTAAGAGTAAAATCATACAGGCTTAGACCCAAAATGGACAATATCATACAAAGTAGAGGTGCAAGTCGTTACAAATGGTATCAGAGTCTTGACCTAACTATAAGTGTGGCTAATGAGGACGTTGGGCCCCCCAAAGGTGGGATGATTGTAAAAATCATAATTCCCTTGAGGCACAGAGAGCTAACAAAAAATGGGTTATGCAGTCCCACATCGCCTAAGAATGATCATAGGTAGGGGTTCATTGTTAGAAAATAGTACGCAATAGAATTTTAAAAATTTTGAATCAAAGTATTTTCTAAATCAAAAGCTTGACATGCTAAATACATGAATTAAGGATAGATCTTACATACTTCTTTGATATACCAAAAGCAGTAGGAATCCGTGTAGAGAAAAATGTTCCAGAAGAGCCTCAATCATTGATCTTCTTTGTTATTCTCTATCCACGATCGGAGTATGAGTGGTTACATATCGTACAACTTTTCCTCTAGTGACTCTCCTTCTAACCACTTGAGAAAAACTATAGCTAAGATTCTTAATATTGAATAATAGCTCTCAGGAAGTTTTAGAGTTTCTCTCGCTAAAATACTCACTTTATGCTTCTTAAATGATCTAAATAACAAAGAAAACTCATCCGCTATTTATAGTGGTCCAATCTGGGTTAAACTTTATCAGATTAGGCCTCAAAATTCAAGTTTGGATCAATTTTCGATGAAAAATACGTATACTAATTATCGTATGTTTGGCATACTGATCTGGAGATTGACTTGCCGAACTTACTCCATCGGCTTGCCTAACTTTCCCATTGGCCTGCTGATTGTATGATAATCTGGAATCCTCAGAATATCTTATTGTCATCCAGGAATCTTAGATAGAGTCTTAGCTTTAATTCAAATAACCCAATAGAGAAGTTATCTGATTAAAACAGTCATATACAGATTATCCTATATGTTTATCTTGAATTAATTTTATAAATTAATTCAACATATAAACTAACATGAATTATTAAATCTACTCTTATGGAATTTCACTAATCTAATAATTAAACATAAGTCATCAATCTAGAGGAAAACACACTGTATCGTTACAGGATTTATTATGAGATAGCAAAGGGGACTCGATGGATATATATAGATCAAACTCCTATAATTGTAAAATACAATATCCTAGATATATATTTTATAATTATCAACTCTAACACTACTTCATTAAAAGCTTAAAGCTACACTCTTGGACTATATAAAATTACAAAGCTCCAAAAGCTAATTGTCCATAACATATCATAATGTGTTACATTCCCTAGGATGTTCAAAATCAGCTTAAGAATAAATTCCGATTTATCTTTCCAATTATTTTTATCCTACATTCTATTATCACACCATTAGAATACTTATTATTCATAAATAGTATACCATTTAGTTACACCTATATATCTAAATGGTTGAGCGCTGCAGTCTTCCAATTACAGGATAATGCATATAAGAGAACATCATTAATTCTACAAAAAAAACTATGGATTTTATATCTATGAATAACAAGTCTACGTCAATCAAGAGTCATGTCTCTAATATATCGGTATGCGCACCATCATCAAATATCCTTTGGTACAAAAAAAGACATAAGTCAAGAATACGGGCCCATTAGTCATTTCAGAATTAAGACACAACACATATGATTATCTGAAGTGAATTAATTTAAACAAATGGAATTATCAACTAAATCTATTCAACTTTTTGTCCCAATCCAATATATCGTCATCTATGACAATATATCAATGTTTCTACTCGTAGAGTCCCACTCTAATGACCAGGACAAGCCATCCCTTGTTAGGGATGTATACAACATAACAATCTTAGCATAAAGAAAGCACCCAACTTTATTCCCTTGATTGTGGATCTTATCATTTAGACCATCACCTTTAAGATCCTTGTCATCTGCATAATTTGTCCATCATATGCACGACCTTAAAGGTTTAGACTGACAGTCTCAAGCTTTTGTTTGCTTATCATACATTCAATAGAAATGAACATAAAGAGGACATCATTTAGTATATGAATAATAATAAACTCTTTATTGATAAAATGTCTCCAAAAACATATTACAACTGTAATGCCTCAACCCCCATGGGCCCACCTGGCAGGACCCCGGTATTGTCGGGTCTTATACTCGTTACTCATACATACTATCCCTTCTGGGCACCCAGTGGCCAGGGATTTCTTTGCATCCTACAATACTTGAACCCAAGACCTCCATTCTTATAAGGTTCTTAAGTTAAATGTTGGTACTAATTGACCTTCAAGATCAATTAGTTGCTCTGAAGAAACTCCATGGTTCTGAGGCTCAAGATCTAGCTTTGAGGACGAGTTTTGCAAATGAAGTGAAAACTTTGTCCGAAATACGTCATAAAAACATTGTAAAACTCCACAGCTACTGTATGTATAGGAGAAGCATATTCTTGGTTTACGAGCGCATGGAAAAAGAAAGCTTGTTTCTATACTGCGTGGAGATGCAGAGGATGTAGATTTGGATTGAAGCAAGAGGGTGAACATCATCAAAGGCACAGCTTATGCATTGTCTTACATGCATCATGATTGCATCCCACAAATTGCTCATCGTGACATTACAAGCAGCAACATATTTTTGAACTCAGAGCTAGAGGCTTGTGTGTCAGATTTCGGCATAGCTACGCTACTTGATCCAAATTCGTCTAATCAGACCGTGCTTGCTGGTACTTATGGGTACATTGCTTCGGGTAAGTATTCCCTCACTGGTGCCCTTCTACTTTGTATACTTTAATACTTAAATTAATGAAATAAATTAGCTGTATTATTACTGTTTTATGTGACACTTCATTGTGTTCTGAATGTAGAACTTGCCTACACTATGTCTATAAGTTCGCAATGTGCTGTATATAGCTTTGGAGTGGTTGCACTTGAAACACTAATGGGAAGACACCCAGGAGAATTGTTGTCTTGTTTATCATCACCATCATCTATATCATTATCTCAAAATATAAAGCTTACTGAAATATTGGATCGTCTGTTGCCGCCGGAAAATCGCCTCTTGCCTTGTGATGTGGTTATTGTTGCTATGCTAGCATTCGCATGCATAAACGACAAGCCAAAGCGTCGACCAAAAATGAAGCAAGTTTCTCAGCTTCTTGCTCGAAAAGGACTATTAGCAAAGCGTCTAGGAGATTTTTCACTGGGTAGCTCATGATCCCACGAGTTTATCTAGACGCTGAAAGTGAAATTCGTATTACTGAAATTCAGTGATGTTCTAGCAACTAGCTACTTGCTAGCATCTTTTGTCCTTGCGTTTTATTTTCGTATCACAGGGTTTTTTTTTTTTTCAAGTTTCAAAAAATTATCTAAGCTGTGTTCTTTTTACGTTTAAATAGAAAAAAAAAAAAAAAAAACCCTAAAAAAGCCATGCTGTTATAACTCTCATGAGGTTTTGCTTTATTTTTTTTATTTAGGAAAAGTGTTATCAGTTTTCACTTCAAAAAAAAAAAAAAAGGGAAAAGAAGAGGCACTGATCTGCTCCTTTGCATCACAAGAATCCTGTACACAGCGCTAGGGGTAAAAAATGAAGAAAAACAAAATAGAAGTTCACGGATCATCTAAAAACTAATCCTTTTAGCTCCCTCTTTGGCAACACTGTCATTATGATTTTGAAGTATATATAATAAAAAATAATAAAAGAAAAGGTCACGGAATTTACAGCTTTCTCTAATTTTTCTTTTAAGGTCGGCCACACAGAATTAAGTATTACATATAATTCATTAAAATAAGTAGAAACGTGTGGAAACATTGTATAACAGTGATAGAATTTAATTCCTATAACAGAATTACATTGTAAGAATTATAATTTCTATTACAGAAAGATGTTGGCTCTACCTCCATTTGCCAAGTCTTTGTCCGAAGAGAACAAGTCAATACGCAGATCTTCTACAACAACCAGCTTTACAGTTTCCATCGATCATAAGTCTCTGTCCCTTGTTCCCAGTCTATCTTTTGGCATTGTCTGTAAGGTCCACATCTTGTGGACATATTCGAAAATAACCAGTAGAGAAATCCAACCTGCGAGCAAAAGTCTCAAAAACAGCATACCAAAGAAATTGGGCAAACTCACAATGAATGAACAAATGATTTTGCGATATATAATTAATCCTACAAAAACAACAAGAACTAGGAAGCCAAATAAGTCCGAATGAGTTTGTTAAGAATTAAGTTTAAGCAAAGTGAGTAACGGTGCAAGAAGTTGGATCATGACAAGGAGTGTGAAAAAGAAGTCGGATCAAATTCGTTTTCCTAATTAGAAAATGGTTATTCTAATTTGTTAGTGTGAAGAGGGAAGCAGAGTTATGGAAACAAAATAATCGAAACAGAGACACATGACCAGAGAACCTAACGGACAGATGAAGGTTCAGATTCAACACTTCACTTCATCCATATTTTGGGGGAAGTTCAGAAACAAAAGGATTCTATTTTCCTCAGTAAGACAATAAGATACGTAGTTTCAGAATTTAGTAAGATCATAAGATATATAGTTTACTTCTTCTTAATCAACAGACATCTAACGATCGGCACTGCTCCTGCCCCTCTTGAGAATATAATCAAATGGTTTATACCACGCCTTTACATTCTTAATGAATAAGATGAACTCATCAAAAAAAAGGTGACCTCCTTTTGACATGCCATGTTTTCCGGTACTGCATCTAATCAAATTTTTGATAGTTAATGTTTAGAGCTAAATCGATAAATTCTTATTTGGATATGACAATTCAAAAAAGAGCCCAAGCAGTTTTTTTTTTTTTTTTTTTTTAATATTCTACTGTAGAATTCTCCAAATAAAAAAGAAGGACCATTTTATAAAAATTGATAATTCCAAATTAATTGGTTTTATCAGCAATTTTGTCTGCCATCTTCCTGTTCTTTAACACAAGCTCCAGATGCACATTTATCGATTGTTTAAGTACACAATAACTTGAATGTGAAGTACACCATATGTGCTTCGGACTTCTTAATCAACTGTTTCACTATTTGAAGTACACAATGATGTAAGCTTCCCATTAAAACAACATAAAAATAATAATAATAACTGTTTTGTTACATGCGGTGGAGTGGCAAAGATCAAAGGCCGGAATGCCAATATCAGCTACTTAAATTATTGTATTAGTGAGTCAAGCATGAACATGAACAACCAACTCTTAAAAAAAATTAAAAAAAATAAAAACACTGAAATACAAATTAGATAAGTGGACACGTACCTATTGAAACCGAGATAGAAATGAAAAGCAATCACAGAGGGTTGATTTTCTTTCGTATATGTCATTAGGATATGGTTCTTCACCTATTTCTTCTTGCATTTCGTCAGCTGAATCGATTCCATTTCCACTTGGTTGAGCTTGGTCAGTGACAACATATGAATTTCCATGCGCGTGTCCATTATTGGTGAAACCGAATTCCTCTGCATCTTCGACATACAACAGGTGGATCCCACACTTCGTCACTTTGCATGAGTTAATAGGTCCGTCATTTGAATGATCCACAGGATAGAAGCCAAAGGAGGCCTCGGTGAAGATTCTTTGTTTCTCAACATCATTTAGGCCATACCAATACGACAGGAATACATGATCTGAATTGATAATTTTGTCCTTGTCCTCTCTACCACCCAGCCACCCCCAACGGATGTCAAATTTGCAGATTTCATCAGAGTCGGTTTTGAAATCAGACTCACATTGAACACCCAAAAAGTACTGGTCAAAATCATAGTCCTCAAATGAAGCAACAGCGCATATAACAAAACCCATGAAGTTGGTGTTACCCCAATTTGGAGGAAGCTTGATATGAATTGAAGAACCCTCGGATTTATAGTTGAACCAGGTCGGAATTTCATTTCCAAAACAAGTCATACGAAATGTATAATGAAATTCCTTTACATGGAAAGAACCATTATAAATCATTAGAAAAGAGATGAGTCAATTCCGTTAGATTAAGAGAGAGAGAGAGAAACGTACTTGTTTGGACCAACATTGTGTTGCCACGTGCAAAATTCTAAGTTGTGCATCATCCATTATGTTGTTGCGAGAATTCTGATCCAGTTTTAGGCAATTAAAGAATACAAAATCTCCAAAATCAGGAAGTTGATCCCAACCATGTGTCAGTGCAGTCCTTGAACTTGGCATGGTCTCTAAAGATGTGCACCCTTGTGCAGAAAAAAAATTAAGTGACAGCGGAAGCTCTGGCAAAGAATGAAGGTTTTTACAATTGCTGACATCAAGGAATCTTAAACTAGACATTTGTTTGATGCTTGGAGGTATTTCCTCAATGATGTTTCCAACCAAATTCAATCTTTCTAATGAAGTTAAAAGGTTGAGCCACTCTGGGACTACTCGAATATTGCTGTCACCCAATTCTAAATAAGTCAAATGGTGAAAAGAAACCATTAGTGAGGGCAATTTTTTGAGATTTGGGCACCCAGAAATGATTAAATGCTCAAGACGCGTTAATTTAAATATGTTGTGGGGGAGAAACTCCAGAGTTTCACACATATCTAGGTTTAACACTTCAAGTCCGATTAAATTTTCAAACGATGACGGTATCTCTTTGATTGCTGTTTCGCGCAAGTAAAGAAGTATTAAATTTTCCATAGGTTCCAAGATTTCTGGAAAATTCTCCAACTTAGAACAGCCAGACAGATCAAGAAATTCAAGAGATTTCAACCGACAAATGCTGTTTGGGAGACACTCAAGCCTTTTGCAATCAATCAAGTCAAGTGCACGGAGATTAAAGAGACACTCAATTGATGAGGGCACTTGTTCTATAGCTGTCTCATTCAAATGTAGTTCTTTTATATTCCTTGGTAGCTCTGGTAGCTTGTCGATAGATAAGCAGCCCTTGAGATCTAGTGTTTCAACATTTTGAGCCTTGGATAGATCCGGGAGTTCAATCAAGTGCTCGCAGCAACTAAGGTTAATCTTTTTCAAACTCATAAGATCCTAATAAGAAGAAGCAATGGCTATAAGTATTTAGCATATATGTTAGTGTACACTATATCACCCAATATATAAGTACGTATTATTACCTGTACTCCGTACCAAAGTCGTTCAACTGGGCTGTATGACATGTTAAGTTCAACAAGATTTTGTGGTGTAAACTTTGATGGCATAGATTGCAAAGGGAATCCATCCCAATGGAGATATTTAAGGGCATCAGGAAGATACTCAAGACCTTGAGGAAGGTATATTTCACTCTTCTTGACAGGGGTAGAGTTATAAAATTTGAGCAACCTTAGCTTCGGCATCTTTAAGAAAGCTGTAGAACTCAAGTGTACCATTGTAATCTTCGACATGTCTAAGAACATGCCTTCAGTTGCCGCAGATCCCTGACAACAAATAACAAAGTAAAAATGAGCAGGAAGCATACAAGAATTTTTAGAAAAACGCTTGTTAGATATCTGGCTGAATGTATATGAATCTTACTGTATTTGTTCTGAAGACATGACAAACATCCTCTGCAGTCCACAATCTACTACGATTTCCAGGCTCTTTCATGGATTCTTGGTAAACAATTTCTTGACCCATTTTTTGTACCAAGTCATGCATTTGTATCTTGTTGTAAACAATGGATATCAAAGCATTATCAATTAGAGTTTCTAGTTCTATCTTTGCAGAGAATCCACAGCCGTCTAATATTCTCTGTACAAAATTTAAGTGCTCTCCTTTAAAAAAACAGGCAATATCAAGAAAAACGTCCTTTTGATCAGGATCTAAACCATCATAACTTATTCTCAACACTTTTTGAACTTTGTCAGGTGGAACTTTATTTAATTTAGTCAATGCACTTTCCCATGCTTCTTTGTTCCTACAATGAAGGAAGGAACCTAAAACTACAACAGCTAATGGAATGCCTTTAGCATGAGCTACCACCTTTTCCGATAGCTCTGTATAATCTTCGGCAGGAGAGTTGCTTTTAAAAGCTCTCAAGCAAAAGAGTTCAAGAGCTTCATCATCATTCAGTTCCTCAACATTGTATATCCCATCAGCGATATTCTTGAGCACTTGGACATCTCTAGTTGTCACAATAATTCTACTTCCAAGACCAAGCCACTCACGATCACCGGCCAAACATTCAAATTGCTCCAAATCATTGACATCATCAAGAACAATGAGCACCTTTTTACGATGTAGTCTCTCTTTGACAAAAGGTGATCCTAAAGATGGAGCACCCATATCTAGAATTCTTTCCTGTAGTAATTCCTCTATCAATTTATTCCGCAAATTAACCAATCCTTGCCTTGTGGCTTCTTCCCTAACATTTGCAAGAAAGCAACAACCTTCAAATTGGGAAGAAAGTCGATTGTATAAGACATTGGCAAGGGTTGTCTTACCCACACCACCCATGCCCCAAAGGCCAACAATTCGAACATCTATGGAGCCAGGATTTAACAAGAACTCTATTTGCTCGATACGTCTACCAATTCCAACCAGGCCCTTCAAATCATTATGATTAGAAGATACACGGTTTAACTTCTTCAAAATATCTTCAACAACTGTCTCAATTAATTTGGACTCAGGCCTATCATTCATGAACGAAAATAGTAGTAACTGTATGTAAGAATGGATTGCAATAAACCGAAGAAATTTATGTTAGATAAATCTTTGCACTTTATTCATGTTTCAGTAATTGTCTATGGGACAAACATGATTTATATAAGATTTGGGAAATTACAAATTCCTGCATTGTCACCAAGGTCAGGGTATTTCAAATGGATTCCAATTTGTTTCTTATAAGAAAAATGGCTAAAATTTTTTCACAACTAAATATTGATATCACATTCCATTGTTTGTGTGTGACTCATTAATATTCTGACTGTGTGAGGTTCAAGTTTCTAGCAATGATAATACAATGGTCGTTCAAATAAATAATCTAATGATAGATTGCTTGATTGATAAAGGAGAAACTTTCATGTACTAGCTTTAGTATATATGTTCCAGAACGCATCTCAGTATATTTGTCTAGCGTCATGAAATATATAATTCTGTATATGTAGTAGCATGCATATGTAGGTAGATGATGTACACCAATAATATTTAAATTGCAATACCTAATGACTGACGAATCCCATCCAGATATGTTGGCTGCTTTACTCAAAGCAACCTTCCATGCTTGCACCCTGCCGATGTTGTCCTTAAAGCGTTTATTGAGTTTAGAAAATGCACTTGCATAACTTTCTTTTTGTGTCCGTACATGCCGCGGCTCTACGTGGTAAAAAACAGGAATAACAAGCTGTCCATTTTTTTCCTTGCACTGGAGTATGTGAAGGAGTTCATCCAAACACCATGGAGAGGAAGCATAGTTTTTAGAGAAAATGATCACTGAAAGCTTCGATTCTTCGATGGCTTTTATTAGCGAAGGCGAAATCTCATCTCCTCTCTCAAGTCTATCATCTATATAGGTTTCAATCTTTTTCTGACACAAAGCAGCGTAAAGATGGCTTGTGAAATTATCGCGAGTGTCCACGCCCCTAAAACTAAGGAAGACATCATGCTTTTCTTGAGTGGCCGGAGAAAACAATGATGAAGAAGAAGCAACGGCAACAGCAGTAGCAGCAGCATCCATTGTAACTGCCAGTAAATTCACAAATTAAAATGACCCAATGCCTTATCCTTAAAGTTGATATTAAATAGTATATCAAGTACTAATAGGAGAACATACATAAGACACTACTCATAAAACTAGCACGTAAATGTGTCTATAAGTACTAGTAACCGAAAAGAAAGACTAAATGAGTCCTGCCAAAGTGAAATGCTATTCGACTTAAGAATTTCCGACAACTAAAATCAGTCTATGTATAATTAGTTGAAAAGTGAAGCCCACGTTATTTGAAGAACAGGAACAGAACTCAGTGTTCTATGTATGAAAGAGTCAAATATCTAGCATCTCTTTAGTCCTTTAAGTTGTGTTAAAATACATACATATATTTGTATTGGACGATCTGAGGACATCATCTCCTTGACCAAGTCTGGTTACAAGTTTTTATATTTTCCCAATCAAATTTGGCCTCATATCTCTATAGAAATGAGAATAAAAGAGAATGAAATTTCACCAACATTAGGATCTTAACAGAAATAGCATCTAACTACTTTTGACATAGCGGAAGCGGAGGGAGATTGTCATAAAGGCGTTGACCCATCATACTGTCCTATCTCAAAAATCTGTCAACATTTTCAGATTCATTTGTTCACCATGCTCCAATACAGATGTGTATCCATATCCTGCAGATTTATTTAATATACGTATTTTTGTTTTTATTTTTTTGGTTACTTCTTTTTCTTAGAAGACTCAACTTGAGCACTAACTCTCTGTTTTGTCCTTGAAACGATGGTAATTGGTAAATATATATATATATTTATAACACGAAGCTTAAATACACATGAACAGCAGTAGATAAAGAGAATCAACCATTAAAGACTATTTGCAGCCAAGTCTGGCATCAGAATCAACAGAGGAACGAAAGACAGTAAATAAGCAATAAGAAAAAAATAACAAAACTTGAGCAAAGCAAGATAGCAAACATGAACTAAAAGAATTAAAAACAACTTGGATTTGGAAGAAAAAAGTATTAATAAGAAATCCAACAGCAAAATAAATAGATAAATAATCAAGAAAACTAATAAATTTATTGATAAAGTAAGCACGGAAATATACTTGGTGTAACCGTTGAAATAGGCTACGGAGAGCAGGCAACGAGAAGAATGAAAGAAGAAGGAAAGTCTGACATCAAAATCAACAGAGGAACCAAGTAATTGTTGTAGAATCTCCCCTGTTTCCTTTTTGTTCACCTTCTTGCTTCTCTCCCTACGGTGATTTAGATGGCCAGACCTTTATCCTGTTTGGGGTTTTCCAAAAGCTTTTTTTTTTTTTTTTCTTTTCATCTTTTAAGTTCGAAAACTGTTTTTAAAAAAATTTTAATAAACTGTTAAAAGAGCTTTTGTCTTATAAAAATGTTTTTAATTAACGTCACAAAATATACTTTATAAAAAAAAAACTTTTAAAACAGATTTAAAATTTATATCAAAGTATTAATAATACATTAAAAACTTAAATATAATATTTTTATAATTTTAAAAATAACTAAAACTATTTTGATTTATTAAAACCTTTTTAAAAATACGGTTCCAAACACTCATTGAAAAGCTACAATTTTTACTTTTTTTTTGTTAATTAAAAGCACAAGTAAAAGTTGTGCCAAACGGGCCCAAAGCCCTTGCTTTGTCTTCTCTGTAGTAGACGGTTAGCAAACATATTTCTATGGACTTACTTGCAATAAAAATATGTTTTTGTGGCTTTAGTGAGAATGTTTAGTTTTTTGGGGGCTTTATAATTAAAAGAAACTGTACTTATTGTTGTACTAAAGGAAGTCAATACTTGTTTTATGATTTTTCACTCTGTTCTTTCCCTCACAGCCGTGAACTACTTGTATTCTGTGGCGAGAATATTTTCCACCCCACCCTTTGGAGAGAGCTTTTTCCCTCTTTTTCAGGCTCTCTTTAGTTTGGCCGGTCTTTAGTTAACACCGTCGATCAGGAATGAAGTTATCGATCTCTAACTCAACCTCAGGTTCAGCCGCCGCACACACTAAGTCACAAAAAAAAAAAAAAAAAAAAAAAACATCATCTTATTGAGCATTGTATGCCTAAGCAAAATTCAGCCAAAACACAAGTGGAAATGTAGTATTTTAGCCCTCTAAAATCACAAAGGAGTGTAAGAACAAGCTATCTTTTAAACCTCATTATTGGATTCCCTCGAAACCCCATATTTTTTTACATGCTATTTTGGACCTAAAGTGAAGCTTTTCTACAGTTTTGAACTCCGAGTCTTATAGCATACCTAACGTAAGTTTAAATTGATGTTTTTGATGAAATTTTAATTTGTTTGAAGCTAGAAATATAGTTCTTTTAGTTATGGTTTCTTTTTTTGGTAAACTTTGAGACCTGTTTTGCTCTTGGAAATGAGTGTTTTGAAGATTTTTGAGATGAATGAAAAATTTATGTTATGAATTTTTTTGTTGGTATTGTTACGATACAAAAATGTTTAGATTTTAATCAATGGCGGATTGGAATGAAGTTTGCATAGTTTTTATGCATATTTTTAAGTTGCATACAAGATATTTGTGAAAATACCTAATTGAAGTTTCTGAAATTTAGTAGCAGCAGTGGGGATTACAAAATTTATATCTCAATTTATACTTTGAATTTGGAGCTGAAATTTTGTGGTGTTATAGTGGACATACCAATCTTGCTTTCTACAAAATTTCGGCTATAGTTGCTTTAAAAGGAAATTTTAGTGAATTTTCAAAACTAGGGTCTTGCTGTAGAAATTTCTAACACCATTGTGCAATAGCTTTGGTTGTGCTAAAATCTGTTTTACAAAGATTTTAAGTAGTCAAAATCTTTTATTATGATTCTATAATGTGTATATTTATATTTTGTGATGATTTTGGATTATTTAGATTTTTTTTAACATGTTTTCTTTAGTAGTTACACCTTTTGAATTTATACCAAACTAGTAAGGTATGACCTTATGAGTGGAAACAAAAAATGTAAAACGGTTTAAGAATGGATTTTAGGGCAAGCACAACGAGGCCTTCTCGAAACAGTGAACTCAACTCTTCTACCATAGTTCAACTTTCAAAAGAGGTAAGTAAGAATTCTACTTATGGTGTCATAAAAATTTAAAAGTATATGATATATGTTTTCTTGCTTTGCATATGTTTATATTTTATAGAGAAAAGGTATGAATAGTCTATGTTTTATGAAATATAAGAAGTTTGAAAAGTGAAAGAAAATATTGTGTCTTGAAGAATTTCAGGGTCTTTTTTAATGCTTTTAAGATTTGTTAAATATAGTTATGATTTATGTATATTAAAAGATAGGAATATGCAGAGTATTGTGTCATTAAGATTAAATGATACCCATAGATCGGTCCCGAGTGGGACATGACTGAAACCAATGTTTAAGATCCTTTGACAACAATTAATATGTTTGGCCGAACTTAAAAGAAAAGGAATTGAATGATTATGGACTCTATATACCAAGAAATAACATTTTCACGGTTTTGTTTTCATTTTTAAGTTATGTAAATGTATATTGAATAGTAATCCATATTATGGTCTGTTTAACCTACGTTTATGTTCCACTTACTGGGCTTCTAGTGCACACAGTTTTTATGACACTGGTGATGATGACAGTAAGGTTGAAACGGCATAAAGTTAGGTTGAATATCTTTTGGAAACCGATGATTTGAAGTCCATGTACATCCAGTGCATGTAAGAGGGTTGTAAGGAAAAACTTAATCTTTTGGTCTTTTTGATTGGCTACACTACAGTTCTTTTGCTCTTAAGTGATTGTAAATATTAGTTTTTGTTTTATTTTTACACTTAAACCTTAATGGGGTATTTGTAAAAATTAATTGCTAGCGTCTAATCTATTGACTATTTTTGTTTCTTTATATTTTCTTTTCGGTTGTATGAGATTATTAAAATGCATAATGAACTGACATTTTCTATTGGAAAAACAAGTATGCAGCAAAATTTTAAAAATTTTAAAATTAGAGTTTTTTCAAAATACAAGTTTGACATGCTATATACATAAATTAATCAGATTTTACTAACCTTTAAATGCCGAAGAACTCCTACAATCAGTGAAGAGAAAAACGTTTTAAAAAAGCCTTAACTTACAAGTCTTCTTTGCTATTTTCTATCCACGATTAGAGTGTGCACTACAACAAATTCGAGATTATACGACCTTTGTTTAACTACCTTTTCTTAAAAACCGTAGTAATAAAGGAAAAAAAAAACACATGGAGTTACGCCCATGAAGACGAAAACCGTCGTGGAATGGGCGACATGTACCATGACGGTTTTTTAAAAACTGTCGTGGTAAGCCAAATCTACCACGACGGTTTTTTAAAAAACTGTCGTGGTAAATTACGTACATACCACGACGGTTTTCATAAAAACCGCCGTGGAAGATGGTCAGTGAAAATTAAAAAACCCGCCCTTATCACAATCAGCGAAATTTTAAAAGGCCCGCTCTCTCTCTCTTTCTTATTCGAATTAGCACTCAAACTCAACCATTTTCTTTCTAAACCCAGTCTTACCCCTCTCTCTCTCTAACCCTCGAGTCCTTTCTCTCTACCACTACTGTCGCCACTGTCGTCTTTGCCTCAATCCAACATGCTGCCGTTAGGCTCAAGGCCTCCACAAGCTACGAGCTCGTCACCATCACTCGTTTGTGAAAGTTCTTCTCTTCAAGTGTCTTCTCTTTAAGCTCGTCGCCTCTATGAACCCACCATGGCCCATGTCTGACTACCATTTGGTAAAATTTTGTTTCTTTTTTTACTGTTTAGTTTTTTTTTAAAGAAATTTAGTTATATAATTTTAGTTTTAATTATTTATGGTTTGTGTATGAGTTTGTATATGTCATGCTCGCTTCCATTTGATGAACTCTCTAAGTGTTCTTCTCTTTGAGCTCATTACCCCCATAACCCACTGTTGCCCTCCTCCGACCGCCATTTGGTAACTTTCTATTTCTTTTTTTTATTGTTTAGTTTTTTAAATTTTTAGTTATATTGTTTTAGTTTTAATTATTTTATGGTTTTTGTGAACTAATTTGTTTTAGTTGTTTAATTCTAGTTTTAGTTTTAATTACTTTCTATGTATTTGTGTATGTGTTTGTATATGTGATGCGCACTACACGTTTGATGAAAATCCTCTACGATCATCATAGCAATTATTTATATTTTTTGTTTCTTAAAACTCACTAGCAATCACGGCCTTGTATTTGTGGATAATATATAGGACTAGCCATCCTGTGGGAAATTAAAAATTCTGGTAATTTTTTTTTGCTGATGACTGATCTTCCACGACGGTTTTTGACTATTTTTACAAAAGTCGTCGTGGAAACTATACATTACATGACGATTTTTACAAAAACTGTCGTGGAATGTAAAAATTAACCAAGATTATAAGACGTTTATGAAAACTGTCGTATAATCTACACATTCCACGATGATTTTTTAAAAAACCGTCGTGGTAGCTTCCTATAGAACACACTTAATACTTGCCATTAGCGTCATTCTATGATGGTAAAAAACTGTCGTGAAAAATCTCTTTAGTACCACGACAGACAATTTCATGACAGTTTTTTAACAGTCTTGAATGCTTTTATGACGGTTTAAAACCGTCATGTGATCCTCAATTTTTACTAGTGGTGTGTGGGCATACGTTGTACAGCTCTTCCACTGGTAACTCACATTCCAACCAATTGAGAAGACCCAAAGCAAAAGTTTGTGATTCTGAACAAAAGCTCTCAGGGAGTTTCAAAGTATCTAACACTATATAATACTCACTCTTAACTTCTCAACTTATCTAAATAACTGAGAAAACCCACTCCTTATTTATAGATGTAGGACCCAAGGTTGGTCATTATCAAATAAGACCTCAAAAATTTGAATTTGCACGTCAAAAACACATGACCAAATTATCGTTAAATCGGCAGATTGAACTAACGGATCGGTATGCCAAACTCACTCCATCGGCAGGCCAAACTAACTAATCGACCTATTGAACTTGCAAAAATTTGATTCCTGAGAATCTTTTATTTCCTACCTGAGATTCTTTAGATAGAGCTTCAGTTTTAATTCAAATAACCCAATAGAGAAGTTATCTTATTAAAATAGTCATATCTAGATAATCTCTAGGAAAATAAATATTCCTGATAATTCAACAAGTTTATCTTGAATTAATTTGTAAAATTAATTCAACCGATAAACAGACATGAATTATCTGATCCTATCAAATTTTAGCCAATTTAATAATTTAACATAAGTCACCAATTTATTGAAAAAATATGTCGTATCATTATAGGATTTATTATGAGCTAGCCAAGGGGGCCTGACGGACCTTGTTGAGGTGTTGAGATCCCCGGCTGGAGCTTGATGGGCACCTTGAACGTATTACCGGGGAGGCAGCTTGGCACGACCCCGAGTTAAGTCCTAGAGAGGTCGGGAGCCCCCATGCGAATTTACCTCCCACGGGGGGAGCGCGTCCCCTAGGAGTTGAACTCGTAACCTCTTGAATAAAAGGGTTTAGAGTAACCCCTGGGTACCAATCCATCATTGACTCTAAACCCTCTTATTCAAGAGGTTACAGGTTCAACTCTTGGGGGACGTGCTCCTCTCGTGGGAGGCAAATCCGCATGGGGGCTCCCGACCTCCCTGGGACTTAACTCGGGGTCACGCCGGGCTACTTCCCCGGTAATACGTTCGAGGTGCCCGCAGGCTCCGGCCGGGGATCTCAACACCTCAACAGACCTATATAGTTCAAGCCTGATAATTATAAAATATAATATCCCGGATACATATTTTATAATTATCAACTCTAACGCTACTCGACTAAAAACTTAGGTTGCACTCTTAAACTATATAAAATTACGAAGCCTAAATTAGCTAAGTGTCCATGACATACCATAAGAAGTCATATTCTTATACGATATTCATAATCGGCTTAAGGATAAATTCTATCTTACCTTTCGGATTTTTTTTATATTACATTCTGTTATCTTACCATCCAAGTACTGTATACGATTCGGTTATACATATGCATCCAAATGGTTGAACGCTCCAATTTTTCAATTACAGGATAACGCATACAAGAGAATATCATTGACTCCGCCAATTGAGCTATGGATTCCATATTTATAAATAACAAGTCTACGCTATCAAGAGTCATGTCTCCAATATATTGGTATGCGTACCATTACAAAGTCAGGATGTCACCCTTTGATACGTCAAAAGACACAAGTCAAAATAACAGGCTCATTAGTCATTTCAAGATTAAGATACAATGCATATGATGGTCTAAAGTGAATTAATTTGCTCAGATGAAATTATAAATCTAAATCAATTCAACTTTATGTTCTGATCTAATGCAATGTCACCGATGACAATGTACCAATGTTTCTACTCTCTAAGTCTAATTTCGATGGCCAAGACAAACTATCTCTCGTCAGGGATGTAGACAACATAACAATCTTAGCATGAATAAAATGTCCAACTTTATTTTCTCAATTGCAGATCTTATGATTTAGACCATCACCTTTAGAATCATGTCTTCTGCATAATCTATCAATCATATACCTGATTCTTAAAGGTTTATACCAACAGTCTCAGACTTTTATTTGCTTAACATACATTCAATAAATATGAACGTAAAAAGAACAACATTTGGTATATGAACAATAAATAAATTCTTTATTGATAAAATGTCCCCAAAAACATATTACAACATTTTAATCTTTAGGACATACATGTCTAACATTTTCTAGCTAAGTTTAGTTAAAACTAAGCTAGTTAGGGGATGTTACATCCAACGAATGTAAGTTTTTTTTTTTTTTTACAAATATAAATTTGTTTGTACGTTTATTGTCAGGCATAATTGAGCAATAGGTTTTTAATTAATTATATTTAATTAATAAGATTAATTAAAATGTGTTTGAATTAATTAATTAATTAATGAGATTGTTTAAATATATTTTGATATTAATTAAAATGTGTTTGAATTAATTAATTAATTAATGAGATTGTTTAAATATATTTTGATTTCTTGGGACATATATGTGATGAGACCACACTATGTCTATGGCAACATAAACACAAAATTAATTAATTAATTAATTTAAAAGTATATTTAAATAAATAAGATTTATATAAATTAATTTAACTTTTTAAATAAATAAGATTTATATAAAATAAAAAACATGATATGAGATATCAAGTGGCAGGGGTGAACATTGTGTGGGGTGGGTGAGTTTTTTGAAAATCTCAACCAACTTAATCAAAGTTTGGATGGGTTGATTTTAAATTTAATCTATCCAATCAACCCAAAGTTCAAAACCAACTCACCCAATTAAATTTTAGGTGATTGGCCGAGTTAAGTAATATAAGAAGAAAAAAAATCAAAACTTATAATTTAACCAAAAATGAATCAAAAAACTAAAATTTAAAAGCTATTAATCATATAAAGGTCCAAAATTGTCTCAATAATTTAAAACTAACATAAAGATAAAAGCTCTACAACACAAATTTAAATTAAATACATTACGTCATAAACTAACAAATAAACGATAATAGAAACCAATAAAACAAAAATACTAAGAAACATCAACCAATATAATATATAATTGTCAATCTCTTATTCCAAGCATCTTCACTCAAACATAATCTACATTTGTAACGCAATATCCATCACTGGACATAAAAACATAGTAAGCTTCCATTTATTGATGTAAATACAACATATAATACACATATACATTTTTTCAAAATACATTTGTTAACTTCTCATGGATCCAAGTGAGAGTATTTATCAAAAAAATTAAAAAGTAAGAAGAACCAAAATATTTCAAGGATGCTAGAAATAATATACGTCAAAATTAATTTTTCAGTTTTGTGTCCCAAGCCAAACCCACCCAATGAAACCTCAGGGTGGGTTGGGTTGAATTACTCGTCAGATTCAGGTTATTTTGGGTTGGATAGGTTAATTAGGTTCACTAGGTTTCATGTTTTTTATTCATCCTTATCAAGTGGACATAATGCCTACTTACTCCCAACAAACACTTTGAAGATTCCAAATACGTGTGTATAACTTCCTAAAGGGGGAGAAGTTAGTGGGTTTTATTTTTCAAAAATTAATTAAAAATTAATTAATAACTAACTGCTTAGTTATAAAAGAAATATCAGGTACAGTTTTTATATACCTAAGATTTTAGTCTCCAAAAAGAAAAAACTGAGAGTATTTTCTATAAAAAAAAAAGTTATGTTATCTCATATGTTAAGTACACAATAAAACCAAAAAAGTATGATATTAATTCATCTTTGTAGTTTGACACTCATTTGTTGTTCTATAGGTATGGAGATTTGGCTTGGAAGACTACGATATCAAAGAGGAAAGTTAGGATATCCTAATACGCCTTCAAAAGGTTTGAATCTCTATCTCATACTTGTTCATTGTTAAATTAAAATTATATACCTATTCCTCATAAATAGAGTTTTGAGAAAACTTTTGATGAACAATCTATTTTTCTACTACGTTTGCTATTAAAATTCCAACAGATTTTAGTCATAAAAAAATTTCTGATTGATATAGACAACTTAGAGAAACTTAATGCATGATAAAATATTATTTTTATCAATAGTCTGAATTTATTTGTATAAATTATCAAATTATGAAAAAATATATATATATATTTTAATACCTTTGGTAACCTACCCGATTTTGTTATTGTGAAGTGCATTATATGGAGCATATTGACAGTGGTTCCTATTAGGGAGCTCTCTTTTTTTTTTAACATCCACTTAGTGCTTTCTATTAGTATAGTATATCCACTTAGTGCTTTTTATTAGTATATTATTATGTTTCTAAACATCCTTGCATGCTCCATTTTTTTCTTTTATTTTATTATTTGATCTTTAAAACGGTATGAAATTATTTTACTTGATATTTTGCTTGTAATGATTATTTATATCAAGTTAACTAAACAGTGCTTCTTATTAGTAATTTTCCTGATCTCTTTTTCTGGTTTATGGATTAGATCTTGTGTTCTCTTTTTCCTTTTTTGTCTTATCCATACATATATATAAAAGAGACAACTTTATTTCCCAACACTTAACAGGTGCACCTCTTCCTTTTTTGTTTTTTTTTTTTTCACTTTTGCTTATTCATATATATATATATATATATATATATATATATTAGCTTCTATCTTTCCTCTTTCTGTTTTTTTTGGTTTCTTTTTTGCAAGAGGCTTATCTATAATCCAGTTGTTGCAAATTTACAATATGCAAGGTGCTTATTTACGGTGTGGTTTTTTAAAACATATTTTTTCCTCGTTTCGTTCATCTCAATTAAATAAATTTTTACCCTCTTACTATTTCATTTTAGCAAATATAATGTTAGTGTCAGCAAGGCATTAACAACTACATAAGATCTATATTACTAAAAAAATAAAAAAAAATAACAAAATAGTAATCAAAACTTCAACGTGGTATATAACTTATTGAAGTACTCCCATGTGTATCGCGCATGACGCCTAACTAATTTAATATAATAAAAATTACTCATTTTAGCCACTTTAGATACTTTAATAATCTAAATGTATTGATCTCATATAATTGCCAATCATGGCTAAATCTCTCATTAAATATTTTCCACCATACTAAATTTGTTCCTATTTGTAATTTGTTAAAGTATACTTTTTGTATTCTTAGTCTCGATGCCTCTTTGTTACTCTTTCAGATAGAGTACACATTTTTTCCCCAGATTGGTGTAAATCTTCATAACAAGGTTAAAAAATGGAGACTTCGTATTTTAAATTACTGTGCGTGACAATCCGTACGATGTTTTGTTTTCTTGCATAAAACAAGTGCACTAAAATTATTTACTTTTTGGTTAGTTTAATCTTCCTACTTTGTTTTTAACTCAACGCTTAGCCTTAAAACATTGAAATGTTTTTGCTATATGCCCATATCCCCATTTTATAGGTAATTACATTTTGGGTCATTAAATATTATGTCACTGAAATCTATCTTCTGTCATTGGTCATTAAAAAGTTGACCATTAAGACAAACATATAGTATAGTCATTAAACAAACAAAATAGGAAGTTTTGTCATTTAAAATACTAAATATTTTAGTCACTGAAAAAATTAACTAGTCAATAAAAAAATACTAAATTAAATAAGAAATTTGTGATTAAAAACCTAAATTATCTAGTCATTAAAAGAACTAAATTTCTTAGTGATTAAAATACGGCTTATTCTTATATTCCTCATTATAATTCATGCACAGTTGTAATGCCTGAAAATTTCTAAATGTAATTTATTGTCACAAGTGCATAAATGAGCTTCTTTTTTTTTACAATCATGAGCTCACTATTATGGTTATTATTGTTACTATCATAGTGATTATTATTACGATTGATATCGACTAATAAATTCTATAAGTGTTTTCATTGCAGTGTAAAGATTAGAGCCTCTAGATTAAGACAATGGAGTATATATATGTGCTAATTAATATATATGGTTATTGGTAATATGATGACATGTGATAGACGGCACATATTTATTTTTTTTTTTTTTGGTGTGTGTGTTACTCTCACCTTATGTGTGCTGTGTATGAAAGCATACTGCTTATCTTTTTTTTTTTGTCGATTACTCATATACATTAGAATATATATGTGTGTATTTTTTAGCGGTAGAATTATATATGCTTATGTACCATTCATTTATATGTATATATGTGAGATAAGTGGAGCACGGCTGCGTCCTGCCAAGCATGTATATATGCATATTATATTATAATATAATATTTCATATCAGAATATGGGAACATTTTAGATGCATTACACTATCATGGGTTGTCCACTAAGTTCAAAAAAAACAATAAATTTGCAAACCAAGTTGTTTATATTATCATCCACCAATCTCCTTTGTTTCCCCCTGCAGCTCCTCCTTTTTGCACCACCACATCCATTTTTATATAATAAATAATGTAGGAATGATGATATTAAATAATTTTATTGTCTACAAATGTGGTCCACCTTAAACTCACATTATCAATAATCTCTCCTACATACGTGCAACACCACCCTCTACTTCCAAACCTCCATTTTCTTTTGTCTGAATTCTTTTAATCATAAGGACTTAAAATAGACCATAATGTATTGTCTATAGACACTATACATCACACACAACACTCTCTCACATCGATTCTCTCACTTTCCGCGTTCAACAAATTTTTTTTTATCTTATCCATTGTCATTGCCTCCCATAGCATATAACCATTCGCTTTAGTCCAAGACTAGATGACTAACCAACCCAGCATCTGCCATATCGACAACTTAACTGCTTCCATTCATAATTATACATAAGGGTGATAAACTTGATAATGATGTCTCATGCCTCCATGTATTGCCGTGTAATACATCCTTCTTTATATATATATATATATATATATATATATAAGTTATAAATATAATTGTCATACTATTCTTTTAGTAAGTGATAGGCAAAATATCACATAGTGGGATAATATAATAATCATGCCTCCTTGTAATGCGGTTCCTTTGATAAATGTTATATGTATATATATTCATATATGAAAAAAGAAAAAAAAGCATTATTCTTAGATGCATGTGCACATGTTACTATTGCTCAACAGCACACTTTCTTGTCATATTAGATTTATATGATAAGGTTCCTCGACAAATCCATCACGCCTCCATGTCTTCCTCTATTTGTTTATGTTTTTATTTATTTGTCTGATTTATTTAAGCTATAAGACTTCATGGAAACCCATCACTTCCTGTCTACTAATGATACATTAACATTATCAACAACTCCGGACATCTCCTCTCTCTCACTATCTTTTGGGTCTATCTCTCACTCTTCCTTTCATTCCCCCGAGTGCATAAGTTGGTTATAGTTGCATATAGAATGTACTAATACCACGCTCATTATTCTTGGCTTTTCCAATTTCTCTGAATACTTTTCTTTCTTCTTTCTTTTGCTATTACTCTGCACTATTTTCATATGTTATATATATCCTCCACGATGTAATGTTTTCATGAACTCCTTCCCCGTGTAATCCTTCTCTTCATGAAAAGATTAGGTGATATATATTTTAATAAAATATCTTCATCATTACCCTCTATATTCTTCCCGTGCATAGTTGTTTCCTTCCATCAACAGTGTTTCATATGTTCAACAAGCACTCTTGTCATTTACAACCAAGGATTTCCAGCTTTAAACCACCATTATTCACCCCTTGAATCCACCACTAAATGTTTCCCAAACCATAAAGTAGGCCTTCCTCAAAGTTGAAACTAAAGTCGACATACTACGACATATTCGACGATGCCGTAATCGGAACCTTATTATAAATATTTGGCCATATATGTTTTTAATATTCAATCAATAGGACCGGAGAATGGAAGGGAAAAAAAGAAAAAAGAAAAAGGAGCCAACCACACAATAAAAAGAACAATCCGCAATTAAAGCACAAACAATAGAAATTCAAAAGAAGCGTGACAGCAAACGACAACGAAAGAAGAGAACCACAATAAAAAAATCGAAGACAACAGTAAAAGCGGCCAAAAACAATAGCAGGACAATAAAAAGCAAAAAAAAAAAAAAGCCAAAAAGAAAAAGAAAAAAAGTTCAAGGGCAAAAAAAAAAGGGAAAATGACAGTTAGAAAACTAAAAAAAAAAACCCATTTTTAAAGTGCTTGGAGTTATGGTTGAAACTACACATTTTCAAGCATAAACAATGTAAAGTTTTTATATATTATAACATAAAACAAAAAAAAATAACTATAGTATAAAGCTACTAGCAACTACATTATTTTGAACAAAAAATGGTTTAAACATTAGTTTAGACCGCTTTTCCAAATACCTTATTTGTTTGACAGATCTAAAGACAGGAGCAAGATGGTTAAATATAGTAAATAAAACATCAACTCTGTAATTTCCTCCTAAATTCGATGGCTAGCGTAGGATGTGAAAAGGACCCTCATTTCCAAAGTTTCCAACTTTTCGGTCAAGTACTTCTCTTGGTGTGTATGATGTAAAGAAAAGTAGTCCTGAATAAAACGAAATTTTGTGGTTTTTTTAGCCTGCCGTTTAACGTATATGAATATGAAATGTACTAATATCAATAAAATACCTTAATTTAGATGAAATTGACTTATTAATGAGGTTATAATTATTAGATATATATATAGAGGTGTCAATTCAGGCCAAAAAGAAAAATTGGGCCGGCCTGGCCCGACCTGATTAACGAAAAGAGAGGCCTAGCCGGATTTAAAGCCCACTGGGCCTAGAGTCATGCCGGGGCGCGCTTATTTTAATAAGGGAATTTTAAAAAATGAGGAATTTTTATAAATGTCATCTTTCAAGATTTACTTTTTGTAAATGACATATATGTTTATTTGTAGCATAACTTAACATATAATATGAATGATAGTGTGGTATAAATTTTTTTAAGTGTGGCATAAATAAACACAACTTTTAAAAGTATATCGTAACATGTAATTTTCTTAAAATTCCCGGCCCGGCCTAGTTCTAGTTTGGGATGGGCCGGTGTCGACGGGCCATAGGAGGGCCCCTTGGCCCAACCCAAATTGATTGCTCTAGATACATATAGTTATAGCTAATCAAGAATGAACTGATGTCAATTACTGATGTAGTGCTGTGAAAAAAAAATATTTCCTTAATTTTTAAACAATTCGACCTTTTTCAATTTTTGAAACGGTTGGCCATTTATTCAAAAAAATGGTTAAGAATAGACTATTTGTCTAATTTTTCTTTATTTTTTTAATAATAAAAGCTACTGTAAATAAGATTAAAAATCTTTACAGGATTAACCCTACTGTTTTAAACCACAAAAAAGTTGGATGTCCAATTTCTAAGTACTTTATAATTTTGCTAATAGCCTTTCAAAATCCGAATTTATCTGTACATAGTAATTAACAAACAGAAATGGAGATGCAAAACTTAAAAAAAAAAAAAAAAAAGTGTAGGCATATATAAAAGAAGAATATTTTCTCTTCTTTTACTCCGTTTCTTGATTTCTTGCCAATACAATTTCAGCTTATAAATTGGAATGCATATTTAAGGATTAACAAGCAGAAAAGTATACGTTGGCTAAACACGAAGGGAAAAGACCTCAAGTTCCTTTACTTATTTCTCACAACACGTTTTCTGTGTAAGACTAAAGGTAGGGTTTAAACACTTGCTGGGAAACTTCATGAAAAGTGATGGATGTCCACATTAAAGTCTTTCACAATATATATATATATACACGAGTAATCCTATTTAATTCTATGAGATTATAATCCCGCTACGGTTTTATAAGTAGCGGGTTTATAACCCCATAAGAACGAAAAGAATTTTTCTATATTAAAATGTACACTTGCCAAAGCTTAGCACTTTTCCCATGTTTCTAGTCACTTCATGGCAACAATGGACTCATAAAATCATTCTAATTATTGTACTCAGATCAACGGTCCAATTTTACTATCAAACATTTTGCAAGGTGCTTTGCTTTATTACAGGGCTAATATTGTACGTCTCTCAAATCGGGGATGAACTTGTTTAAAGATTACAAAGAGGTGGCCGAGAGACGCGGAAAGTTAGAAGAATATTTCGAGAATTGCTTCTCCGTGTCCAAAATTAAACAAGATATTAGATAATATAAGATTAAATATTAGTTTTCTTCTGCAACGGCCTAAAATGAAAATAAAAGGGAGACAATCCGCCATTTGATTTCTTGCATGCAAGGGACGCCACTGGAATTCCTCCACCATTTGATTTCTACCAAGCAAGTTGGTCCCATTTCTAACTACCAAGTCCCATGTTGATATGTCTCAAAAAAAAAAAAAAAAAAAAAAAAGAGGAAATGAGAGAGAGGTACATAATATTAACTGCCTGTCAGCTTGATCCGTACTTCTGATTTATTATTCTACAATGGAAATTATTAAACGCCTTAGATTAGTGAATTATAATTATGCTACAATCATGAACTTTATCATTAAAAGGTGTCCATGCGGTCGTATATGTCTTTAATCATGGCATGAAATATAAATTACAACTTGAGACGTACTAGCTAGAAGTTTAAGCTATTGATGAAGTATGTAAAAAAATATAGTATGGCAAGAAAATAGTGGAGTGTAGATGAACACAGTGTGATTGCAATTTATAGGCTGTTTGGAAGAACAGTTGAAACCAATAGCTTGTGTTTGAAACTTGTAGCATATGAGAGTTTTACAATGTAACTTTTTACTGTAGCATGTAAAAGCTTAACCGCTCTTCTAAACAGCCCATAAGTAGAGCAAAGACTTTCAAGAGAAAGAGACGGGGATAGTTTCTTCTAAATAGACAGTCAAGTCCAATTAAAAGTTTTTTTTCAATTTATGAAGTAGAGTATATGTCTGACGTAAATCAGTACTGGAGATTGGATTATGTCTTAAGAAGTCTATAAGAGAGGGCCAACGTAGGAATTAATCGTCAATACACAATTTGTAAATTTCTGGTGCCCATAACAAAGCTTCCGTTGGTTTCATAAACTGTTTAAAAAAAAATTGCCAAAGCCTGGTATGGATCGAATTGCATATTTCAAAAAAAATTTCTCAAAAACTTTTTCCCGCAATCATTACTTATATTAGTTTAATAAAATAATGTAAGAAAGTGATTGAACAATTTTACTACCGTTCAATTAAGACGATACTCTTAAACTTTACCAAAGACCTTCAACTCCAAATCCTCAAGAACATCACAGATTTTTCCCAACATTCTCTGAATTATGATGAACACAAACAAATGGGCATTTTTATTTGGGTTTTTATCACACAACTTAATTTAGGATTACGTTATATTCTTAAAACATGAGATAAAATGATAAAAGAGAAAAGGATAAACTCTCTGGGATAATATGCTCTTTTCTCTGGAAAAAGTACGTTATATTTCTTATGTCTATTTTCTCTCACTAAAACTCTTTTAAATAACTGACATAATTTTGAATTAGTTAATTAATTAATTAGTTTAAAACCACTTCCACATGAAGTAGAAAAATTCGTCCCGCTTTCAAAGTGAGTGGCATTTTTAGCTGTTAAGGGAGAGAGAAAATCTCTTCCCTTATCTCACTAATCAGTTTAATTTTATCCAAAATGAATATGTTCAAAATAAATAAAACTGATTGAATCAGTTTAATTTTATCCAGAATGAATCTCATCAAAATAAATTGAACTGATCGAAAGATCTAAAGATTGAAACAAGATGGTTAAATATAGTAAATAAAACATTAGCTCTGTAATTTCCTCATAAATTCGATGGCTAGTGTAAGATGTGAAAAAGTCTGTCAATTCCAAGTCTCCAACCTTTCAGTCGAGTACTTCTCTTGGTGTGTTTAATGTAAAGGAAAGTAGTCCTTGGCAAAATGAAATTTCGTGGTTTTTTTAGCCTGTCGTATAACGTATATGAATATGAAAGGCGTTAATATCAATAACATCTGTTAATTTAGACCCAATTGACTCATTAATGATGTTATAATTATTAGATATATAGAGTAGTTAAAATTATAACTAATCAGTGATAAACGGATGTCAATTAATGATATACTACTAGGAAAAAAATTATTTCCTTAATTTTTAAATAATTTGGCTATTTCTTTAATTTTTGAAATGTTCAGCCGTTTGTTTTGAAAAAAGGTAGTAAAAAAATAGACTATTTGTCTAATTTTTCTTCAAATCTTTTTATAATATATGCTACTATAAGTAGGATTAAAAATCTTTACAGGATTCCCTACTGTTTCTAAGCACAAAAATGTTGGATGTCCAATTTCTAAGTACTGTATAAATTTTGCTAATAGCCTTTTAAAGTCCGAATTTATCATGTACATATGGATTAATTAACAAACAGAAGTGGAGATGAAAAACTTGAAAAAAAAAAAAAGAAAAAAAGAGAATATTTTCTTGATCTTCTCTTTTATTTCTCACGTTTAATTTGTCACTCCATTTCCTGATTTCTTGCCATTACTTTCTTAGCTTATATATTGGAATGCATATTTAAGGATTAACAAGCAGAAGAGAAAAGTTTATGTTGGTTAAATACAAAGGGAAAAGACTTCAAGGGTATGTGTGATAGTGTTTTCAAAATAGATGAAAATGATTTTGTTTTAAAAAATGATAATTTTTTAGTAATTGTGTTGAGAGTATTTTTAAAATTTCTGTCTCAAAAAGCATGCAAAAACATTTTCAAAAATTTTCAAAACAATATCAATTTGGGCCAAATTTCTTTACTTATTTCTCACAATATTGTTTTCTGTGTAAGACTAAAGGTAGTGTCTAAACTCTTGCTGGGAAACTTCGTGAAAGGTGGCCGAGCCCGAGAGACGCAGAGAATTAGAAGAACTCATTAATTACTTCTCTGTGTGGAAAATTAAACGAGATATAAGATGTTGGGGAATTAGGCGACTCCTAATTCCAAGGATCGCAAGAACGAACAATTGCAGAAAATAAATAGGAGAAAAGAAGAAAAAGAGACACCAAATTTTTATACAGGTTCGTCCAAATTTGAGACTACGTCCTGTTTCTGCCGCTTGCAGATTCCACTATGATGAAGGAGATTACAGATTACAAGAGCAGTTTCTCACACACTCACAAATTGTGCTTACCAAAACTCTCTTCTATCTAACACCCAATGGGAATTTTTCTCTCTCTCAAGGATGGAGCTCTCAAGAATTTTGCCTCTCACAAAATTATGTCACTCACAATTTTCACACACACAACCCTAGCCACCTTGTGTCTATTTATAACCAAAGGAGGAGAAAATAGCAACTAATGGGAAACCCTAGTGGTTTCCCGTTTTTGGGACCTTTGAATTCGACTTTGATTCAAAACACATCGCGCAGCACAGCGCGTCAACGCCGCGGCGCTCGAAACGAGCGCTGCGGCGCTCCCCTGTGGCGCCTAGGCGCAATTCACCTGGCGCCTAGGCGCTATCAACTCGACGCCTCGGCATAATCCTCCTGGCGCCTAGGCGCTTGCCACATTGCGGCTAGGCGCAATTCATCTGGCGCCTAGGCGCTCTCCTTATGGCGCCTAGGCGCCCTCATCCCAGCGCCGCGGCGCTCTTCTGCCAAAGCCGCGGCGCTTGCTCTCTGCCTTTGAGGACGCGTTTTTCTCCCTTTTTCTTCCTTTTGCTGGGTTGTCTACTTGATTTGGCTCCATATCTGCAACAATATAAGATTAGATAACACTAATTAGTTTTCCGCAATAGCCTAAAACAAAAGTTAAAAAAGGAGACAATTATGTCATGTCAAAGCTGTTTTCAAGAAGTAAACGCAGGTCTTAACTTCTTGCATGCAAGAGACGCCAGTGGAATTCCTGCACCCTTTGATTTCTACTAAACGTGTTGGGCCCGTTTCTGACTGCCAAGTCACATATAGATGATCTCAATATTCTAGCCAAGATAAGATAAAAGACTAAAGAAAAGAGACAATTATCTATCATTTCAAAGCTGTTTTCAAGAAGTAAACGCAGGGCTTAATTTCTTGAATGCAAGAGACGCCAGTGGAATTCCTGCACCATTTGATTTCTACTAAACGTGTTGGGCCCATTTCTGACTACCAAGTCCCATATGGATAATTTCAATATTCTAGCCAAGATGAGATAAAAGACTAAAATAAAAAGGAATCGAGAGAGATACATAATATCAACTGCCTTTTAGCTTGATGATCCGTACTTCCTAGTTGCTAATCTATAATGGCAATTATTAGATTCCTCAGACTAGTGATTATATTTATGCTGCAATCATAAACATACATATGGTTCATATATTTCTTTATTTATGGTATGGATGTAAATTACAGCTTGATCAGGAGACGTACTAGCTAGAATTTTAGCTATCGATTAAGTATCTAAAAAATGGAGTATAGCCAGAAAATAATGGAATTCATACAAACACAGTGTGATTGCAATTAATAGGCCATTTAGAAGAATAGTTGAAACTAACAGTTTTTTGTTTGATAATTATAACATGTGAGAGTTTTACACTATAACTTTTTATTGTAGTACGTGAGAGCTTTATACTATTTACAGTTGTAACCGTTCTTCCAATTCCAAACAGACTATAAGAAGAGCAAGGACTTTCAAAGAGAAAAAGATGGGGTAGTTTCTTGGAAACAGACAGTCAAGTCCGGTAAAAAGTTTTGGTCAATTTATGAAGTGGGGTGCATGTCTGACGTAAATTAGTGGAGATTGGATTATGATTTAAGAAGTCTACAAGAGAGGGCCAATGTAGGAATTGATTCATCTCTAATAGACAGTTTCTAAATTTCTGGTGACCATAACAAAGCTGAAGCATGATTTCCTCCAATATTTCCATCTTTATTGGTTCAGTAACATGGATTATTGTACTATTTTCCTATATTGTAGCCAACTTAGAAAATGCCATTTTCCTAGTGAAAGCTGCTGAAACAATATCACCAGCATCAAGCTTTGATTATCTCAAAGATCGTGAAGTGAAGTGTCTGAGCCAAATTAAGTCATCGTGGATTACCGGCACCTCAAGCCATTGCAACTGGGCTGGCGTAACTTGTAACGGTATTGGGAGCGTTACTGAAATTTCTCTAGTTTCTGGCTTATATTATGACGGATTGCTGGGAAGACAATTCGAGACCCTGAATTTGGCATGCCTTCCAAATCTAGTCCGTCTGAATCTTTCCAGAGCCGGACTCGAAGGGAGCATCCCGCAAGAGATAGGCAGACTTTCAAAGCTCACCCACCTTGACCTCTCCTGGAATCAATTGAGAGGTGAGTTACCATTTTCACTAGCAAATCTCTCCCAATTGGTGTTGCTTGATCTCTCTGTTAATGAAATTGGTGGTTATATACCCCCAGAATTGGGCAAATTAAGTTGTCTTGTTGCGTTAAACTTGAGCTGGAACAAGTTCCAAGGTCCTATTCCTTCAGCCATTGGTCTTTTGACCAACCTCACTCATCTACACCTGTCAGGAAATTCAATTGAAGGCAGGCTACCTCCTTCTGTTTCAAAGCTGACCCAATTGGTGAAGTTTGATGCTTGTTGTAATGGCATTAACGGTTCCATTCCTGACGAAATAGGAGATTTGAAAAATCTAGTTGTTTTGGTTTTACATAATAACTGGCTTGACGGATTACTTCCATCTTCTCTTGGTAATTTAACCAACTTGTCGGAGCTGTATCTCGATTCCAACCAAATTCATGGTCCCATCCCTCCAGAAATTGGCCGTCTTGGCACACTAAATCTAGTTGTTTTGGATTTACATAATAACCAGCTTGACGGATTACTTCCATCTTCTTTTGGTAATTTAACCAACTTGTTGGAACTGTATCTCAATTCCAACCAAATTCATGGTCCCATCCCTCCAGAAATTGGCAGTCTTGGCACACTAAAGTCATTGAGACTTAGTGACAACAGATTTAGTGGTTGTATCCCCTTAGAAATAGGAAATTTAAGGAATTTGACACTTTTAGATCTTAGGAATAATTCTTTTGAAGGACAGTTGCCCCAAACTATAGGTCATTTAAAGAATTTGTTTGAACTGGACACTTCTTCAAACCAAATTAATGGTTCCATCCCCTTACAAATAGGGAATTTGAAGAACCTGTACCATCTGGATCTTAGTTTTAATAACCTCCAAGGACCACTCCCTTCTAGAATAGGGAATTTGAAGAAGATGCACCTTCTGGATCTTAGTTTTAATAACCTCCAAGGACCACTCCCTTCTAGAATAGGGAATTTGAAGAAGATGCACCTTCTGGATCTTAGTTTTAATAACCTCCAAGGACCACTCCCTTCTAGAATGGGGAATTTGAAGAAGATGTACCATCTGGATCTTAGTTTTAATAACCTCCAAGGACCACTCCCTTCTACTCTAGGGCATTTAATAAGATTGTCTTCACTACACATTAGGTCAAACAAAATCAATGGTTCTGTCCCTTCAGGATTTTGTAACCTACACAATTTGGTTAGTCTAGATCTTAGTCGTAACAACCTCATTGGTACAATTTTTCCATCTCTGCGTCATCTAATCAGTTTGAATTATCTTGACCTAAGTTCAAACCACTTTGATGGTTCAATAGGTCTAGATATTTCGAACCTACGGCACATAAGTGTGTTGGACCTATCAAATAACGAATTTTCTGGGACACTGTCAAACCAGATTGCCAAATTATACCGTTTGGAGCATTTAAATCTTTCCCACAACAACTTAAATGGAAGCATTCCTCCTAAAATCTCTACTATTGATTGGCTAATGATCTTGGACCTCAGTTATAACGAATTTTCTGGGACACTGCCATACCAGATTGCCGAATTATACCATTTGGAGCATTTAAATCTTTCCCACAACAACTTCAATGGAAGCATTCCCTCTGAAATCTGTACAATGTTTTCGCTAGTGATCTTGGACCTCAGTCACAACTTCCTAGGTGGGGAAGTGCCCTCTCAAATTTGCCGCATGTCAATGTTAACCACGGTGGACCTTTCCTCTAACAATTTGTCCGGCGTGGTTACCTTTAAAGGAGACTGCTGTATGATGGATTTGACTCCCAGTTATCTACTAAAATGTATGTGTGACCGGTTCTGTATGTGTGACTGGTTCGACTCTCCTCCTCATCGGAACAAGGGAAAAGCGTCCATCTTTGTCATTGTCATTGTTCCAACCTTGTTTCTAATTTTCTTACTGTTCCTCATCAAGCGCATGTTTAAAAAGAAAAATGCCCAGCCTGCTTGCCAAGAAACAAGGAATGGAGATATATTCTCCATATGGAATTATGATGGACAAATTGCATTTGAAGATGTCATAAAGGCAACTGAAGACTTCGACATTAGATATTGCATCGGAACAGGTGGTTATGGCAGTGTCTACAGAGCCCAACTACCTACTGGCAAAGTAGTTGCCCTGAAGAAACTTCATACTTCAGAGGCTGAAGAGCCAGCTTTGAGAAAAAGTTTCACAAATGAGGTGAAAACTTTGACCCAAATACGTCACAAAAACATTGTGAAACTCCATGGATTCTGTTTGCATAACAGATGCATGTTTTTGATCTACGAGTACATGGAAAGAGGAAGTTTGTTTTTTGTCTTAAACAACGATGTGGAGGCTGTAGAACTAGATTGGAGCAAGAGAATCAACGTCATCAAAGGCACAGCTCATGCATTGTCTTACATGCATCATGATTGCACTCCCCCAATTGTTCATCGTGATGTGACGACCGCCAACATTCTCTTGAACTCGGAGCTAGAGGCTTTTGTTGCTGACTTTGGCACAGCTAAACTACTTGATCCAAATTCATCGAATCAAACCATGCTTGCCGGAACTTATGGATATCTTGCTCCTGGTAAGCCATACATCCGTCAATCCATCTCTTTGTTTTCTTCTGCTATCTAAATTTTATGTTTAACAATTGTTGAATTGAAGTGTAACATATATATGGAAAGAAAATTCATGAGCAATATTTTGGACTGATGTTTCAACTGGTTGTGAATGTAGAACTAGCATATACCATGGTTGTAACTGAAAAAACCGATGTCTATAGCTTTGGAGTGGTGGCACTTGAAACACTAATGGGTAGGCATCCAGGAGAACTGTTGTTATCATTCTCATCATCATCAGCCCAAAACACGTTGCTATGTGAGGTACTAGACCAACGCCTGCCACCACCGAGAAATCGCGTTGTTGCACATGATGTTGTTCTTGTGGCTGTGCTAGCATTTGCAAGCTTGAATGCCAATCCAAAGAGTCGGCCAACAATGAAGCAGGTTTCTCAGCTACTTCTGGCTCGCAGAAAAACATTAGCCAAGAATTTCCGTGATATTTCACTAGGAGAGCTCATGATCCCAGGTGTCTACTTGGATGGTGAATGTGAGATTGGTACTAGGGATATTCAGTGATGCTTCTCGCAACCAAGGTCCACCTTTTGGCTCATATTTGGAGATCAAAATTACAACGAGTTCTTGTGGCTTCGAATAATTTCTTGTGTATTTGAAATTTTCAAATCTATGACTGTTCTTCAAACCTGTAATTTTGCATCTTCCCAAGACTAGTGCATTTTATCTTTGAATCTTATTTTTAATTTCTTTAAGAAGGCAGAATAATAAAAAAATATGAATGAAACTAAAAAAAATTAAAATTAAAATTAAAATAAAATAAAATCTAATAGCAGACTGGTAGCCAATGAAGATACCTCTAAACCATGCGCTGCAATCTATTAGCTGTAGGAATATTTTCACTAGTGAACTAAGTGCTCAAATTCTGTTTTTTTTTTTTTTTTTCATCAACAAATGAAATGATAAACCAAAGGCTGGAACATTTTGGTTGCATTTCAAAGTCTCACACAATTTCCTAGCCACAAAAGTTATACATATGCACCAATGCCAAGGCCCAACTCAAAGTTTATGACTTCCCTTAACATGTTTTCAAGTCCTTCAGACCATCAAAGCGAAGAACAAGCAAAATGTGGGGCAAAGATCAAACTGCATTCATCATTGTGACTGTTCTCCAGGTTTGGGAGACCAATTTTGATGATTAAGTTGACATGGGGATGCATGCTGACCATTCGATACTGAGGCGCTTCTTATTGGATGTCCAGTTCTTGAAAGCCCTGTCTGCATTCTGCCACCATTTCTAGCATTTGCACCGGACCCACCACGCTCTGCTTGAATAGCTTGGAAATATGATGAGGAAGAGGCCATGTCCTTAGGTCAGGCGGAGGCTTTAGCACTTCAACAACTTCACTCATCAAGGGTCTTGCTTTCTGATCACAGCTAAGGCAGTGAGCAGCCAACTGAAGTGCTTTTTCAGCACCTTTGATTGAGAAGCATCCTTCAAGTCTAGGATCTAATAGTCGATAGAACCTTTGCTTTTCTCCAAGATGTGGCCGCACCCACTCCACTAAGTTTTGCTCCTCGTTGGCTCGGTTTTTGCCTATGGATTTTCTAACCCGTCAACATCTCAAGTAAAACCACCCCAAAGCTATAGACATCACTCTTTGAAGTAAGATGACCTAATGAAAGATAGAAACATGTAACAGAGGGTAGGGTGCGTTTAAAACCAATCCTCAATATCAATGGTCAAATTAAGCTAAACCCATAACTTGACTTTAGAGACAAATCTCATTATTTATTTGGAATGTGCATGGAAGCTTTAACTCAAGAACAATAATGCAGCCCATCTCATTTCCTTAAAAAATGAAGGAAAAGACAAAGGACCTAATTGAGAATCAATAAGCCCAATGCTTATGAGAGATGGGTTTATCCATACTAACCTGTCATGACATACTCAGGCGCCGCATAACCGTAAGTACCCATCACCTGGGTAGATACATGAGTTTTATCTCCCTCTAGACCATCTTTAGCAAGCCCAAAATCAGAAAGCTTTGCATTGTAGCCCTGGAATATTGGTCAGTTATTAGTTGAAGAAATAGGATTTGGGACAGACTTAGTATATATTGTACACCTAAACTCAGTAACACACCGCATCCAATAGTATGTTAGATGTTTTAAAATCTCGATATATCACTGGCCCTTCAGCCTCCTCATGAAGAAAGGCAAGACCCTTTGCCGTGCCAAGTGCTATTTTCATTCTGACTGACCAAGGAAGAGGTATTGACCCTGCTAGACACTCCAAAAGTATTATTTCTACTTAACAAAATAGTAGAAGTAAGAATTGTATATTGGCATGGTTATGAACGCACGGCATCAGTTATACTAAAAAAAAAAAAATAAGGGGAAGCTCAAGGTCTAAAGTGAATTACATATTTACGGAAAGGAAAAAAAAAAAACCCTTCTAAACATACTTTTTTCAATTTTCTAATTGTACTATTTACTAGATATAAAATCTACCAAATTTTAGAAATATATAAGACTTGTTTCTACAAATATTCATACAATGGAGACAAAACAATATCAACAATACATCATGTCATTCTATTATAAAAAAAAAATAAGAAAAGAAAGAAAGAACATTTGTCGCTTGCAACTGTCCAAGGAATACAATTGCAGTCCGTATCATGTGTCAGAGTTATATGAATTATGTTGTCACATATAATGTTAGCAATGTAACCTGTATGTTTATCTTACCATTGCTTTATCACTTTTCAATACCAAATATAATCTAAAAGCATAAAAAAAGTTTCCTTCAGCATGAAATATTCGATTTCATGTAACTAAAAAAAAAAAACTTGCTTAGCAGTTGGAGCGAAAACAAACAAGTTGAAGAGGGTATGACAGAATTCTTATTGAAAGTCGACAGTAAGATTGTATGACGAAAGGCAATAATGAACCATTCAACTATACGAACACAAACCATAGCAAAGGCTATATCCTCATATCACAACCCTCTCACAGATTAAATGATACAAACATAAAATTGTTCAATGTTAACTGTGAACATGAATTAAATGGCATTAGCCAACAAATAAGGATTAAGTGATTAATAACTATTCAGACAAAAGAAATCACAGGATTAAGTGAATAAATTGTAAAGGCTAGTGGGTACATAAGCACACACGAGGACCCTTTTGTTGTTTTTTTCCCCTTAAATGCAAACATGAGGGTGATCCAAGGGGAAACATTAACTTCTACAAGATGTATTCGTAACCACATACTTCTCAAAAAGGTGATTCTCCAAGCTTCCCCGAGGCATAAACTCATATACGAGTAACCTTGGATTATCCTTGATGCAATAACCAATTAACTTAACCAAATGAGGATGCAAAAGGTCACCAAGATACTTAACTTCAGCCTGCAACAAAGGAAACACACAGAGATATTCGTAAATGTGGAAGTGAAGTGACAAGTGGACATATCGTTTTAATCTTCAGTGAAAGATAGACAAATAATAATAATAATAAGGTAATAGTACGGTGCCACACCAGCCATTCTTTGTGACCCTGCAATCCATTATGATTCAAAGTCTTTACAGCAACTGGAATCCCCACGCCAGCCTTTGCTGGAGCAGTTCCATTTTCACTAATCCAACCTTTAAATACACAACCAAATCCACCCTCGCCCAGAAGACTCTCGGGTTTAAATCCCCTAGTTGCTGACTTTAGCTTGTTAAAGTTAAACTTTCGAAGCTGAGATGAAATTTTCAGCTCCTCCGCTACATTGGGAATGGATGAAGAACTTTCAGCAAAGCTAGTGGTTGACGACGAAGCAACTGGAACAATTGGTTGGTCTTTTCTGGTGTCAATTGTCGAATTAGTTTCCGCTGGTCCATACATGAATGTAAATGCATCATTAACACCAATAATAAATTAAAACAGAAATTTAATTAACCATAATTAATTAATAAATATTTATCATATAATCTCATGACAACATATAATTATAAAAAAAACCCTAGAACGTCAATCCTCTAAAAAATTTAATTCAAACATAAAGGAGAATAAGATCACATAATTTATGTATATAATATGATCATAAACCCAAAAAATCAACGTAAAACCATGTCTTTAATACCAATTGTTGGAAAATGATATTTAGTAGAATTTTAAAATTAAATTAAAATATTTTCGAAATAACAAGTTTGATACACAAAGTACACAAATTAATAAAAGATCTTACGTATCTCTTCAATAGACCGAAAAATGTAGAAATTGCAACTAGATAAAAACGTCATGGAAGAGCCTCAACTAACTAGTCTTCCTTGTTATTATCTTTCCACAATCGAAATGCAGGTGGTCGTACATTGTACAGTTTTTTCTACAATGACTTCTCCTTCCAACCACTCTAACATTGTTTCACTAAAAGCTTAGAGTTGTATTCTTGAATTATATAAAATTATAAGCTTAGAGTTGTATTCTCGAATTATATAAAATTATGAAGCTTCAATAAGCTAATCGTCTATGACATATCATAATATGTAACATCTCCCTAGGATATTTATAACCAGCTTAAGAATAAATTCCATTTTATCTTCCCGATTATTTTTATCTTATGTCCTATCATCTCACAATTGGAAAACTTACTATCCATAAATAGTATACCATTTGGCTACACCTATGAATTCAAATACTTAAGTGTTCCAGTTTTCTAATTACAGGATAATACCTATAATAGAATATTATTAACTCTACAAAAGAGCTATGGATTCTATATTTATCTACGTCGATCAAAAGTCATCTTCAATGTACCGGTATTTGTACCTTTATCTAATTTAGGATGTCACGCTTTGGTACATCAAAAGACACAAGTCAAAAATACGTACGCATTAATTCATTTTAGGATTAAGATGCAATACATATTATTATCTAAAATGAATTGATTCAAACAAATGGAATTTTTAATCAAATCAATTCATCTTTTTGTCCCAATCTAAATATATCATCTATCAATGTTTCTACTCATACTCATGGAGTCCTACTTTGATGACCAAGACAAGTCATCTCCTATTAGGGATGTAAATAATATAACAATCTTAGCATGAATAAAACACCAAAATTTATTCCCTCAATTGCAGACCTTATCATTTAATATTTATGTCTTTTGTATAATCTGTCCATCATATGCACGATCTTAAAGGTTTAAACTAATAGTCTCAGACTTTTGTTTGTTTATCATATATTCAACAAAAATGAACATAAAGAGGACAACATTGATATATGAAAATTATTAACTCTTTAGTAATTAAATGATTCCAAAAATTTATTACATCATTTAATCCTTAGGGCACCCAATTTAAAATCTTATAACCCTTTCTATCTTATTGCTTAGATCTCAAAAATTTCTTTTTTAGTTTCCTCAAAATTCTGGTCAAAACTTTGATGGGCTTTCTTATAATTTCTCATACTGAATCTTGTGATATTCTGTTGAACTTCATAGATTTGTCTTGGGTTCAGTTCCTTAACCAAAGCACAGGTCACTCTCCTGCCCATGCTCTCAAACAAGTGATTTTCACCCATTCCAGATTCTTCTCGATCCTTATTTTGAATATGATTTATAAGATAGAAATCTATCGATTTAACGCCACCTGAGATAATTTGTGTAAAAAAGAGCTATTATTTCTTCTTTTTTTTGTTTTTTTTTTATCTGGGCAGGGGAGGTTGAAGAAAAAAAAAACCAAGGTTGGCTTTTTGTTTTTTGTTCTGCGCGGGTTCTTTGTTTTTTTTTTATTATTATTTTTAATTGTTCCTTTCAAATGTTGTTTTTAGATTTCTTGGTCGAGTTCTCAATTGGGTTTGATGAGGGGGAAGTGGGAGATTTAGTTGGTCAAAGTTGGGGATGATGAACTGATTTGTTTTTTATTTTTATTTTTTAAAATTTTTGTAAAACGGTAAATGATTTAATTAGGGGTGTTAAATGATGATCACGTGACCAGTGAAAATTAATAGATGTCAATTAAATTCGTCTTTTTGCAACCTTTTTTTTTTGTGAGTTTGAGGTTAGTTGAGTTAAAAAAAGAATAGGACCAGCGAGTAACCTTTTAAATAGTTTAGGAATTAACAAAACAATTTACTCTTTCATTTTAGTTTTTAGTTTTCATTTTCAATTTCATTCTTTATTTTAATTTTATTTTAATTTCAGTTATCTAAATAATTCTAGAGAATCTAATTTTAGTACATAATTAGAATTGAACATAATCCTAGTGGGATTCAACCCTCTTACGCTGGTGCAGCGGAAGTGTTTCAAAGTGAAACAAAGAAAGTAAACTCAAGAACAAACTCACAGAGTTTAATAATTAGGAATAAGTCTGATTATTGATCAATGATACTCCAAAACAATTACAATGAGCCTTTATATAGTGTTTGTAGGAAAGTAGAATAATAATCTAAATAGAAGTAGAATAATAGTCTAAATAGGAAACTAATAATAATCCTAATAATAATCTGAATTGTAATCCTAATAATAATCTGAATAGGTAATTCTAATAATAATCTGAATAGGAAACTAATCTCTATGTGCTGCATCAATCCCTTTCTCATGAAGAAAACTCGTCCTCGAGTTTTGAGGGTGCAAAGAAAACTCATCTGGCGGAAAGTACTTAAGGATGTCAGCAACGTTAAAAGTGTTTGAGATTTCATATCAGCAGGAAGATCAACTTTGTAAGCATTATTGCCTAGTTTCTTCAAAATGCAAAAAGGACCAATCTTCTTATTCTTGAGCTTACAACAATCACCAACCAGAAAGTGATTTTTACTCAAATGCACCATAACCAAATCTTGACAAATCACACTCCAAACCCACAATAGAACCAAAGCAGTGGTCCACCCAAATGCCCTAAAGTCCCAAGCGATTCGCCATTGACGCCGACTCGCTCTTTTCGTCTTGAAATCTCCAAGATCAATTGCAAGTATGCCAATAATTTGATCAACAAAAATTAGTGGCTTCACCTTCAAATCTTCAAAAACAATGCACTCAATTTTTAGCTTTTCAAGTTGTGTTCCAGTTGGTCCAATCTCTTCAACAACCTGACTTGTTGGCTCACTTTGAATTTCATCTTTAGGTGTTGGCAAGGGATTTTGATGAAAAATTGGATCAATTTGCTTGATGGAATTTAAAATCTGATGAGTGCGACTTTCGTTGCTAAACATGGAGATTTGGATAGTATCAATTTGCATACTTTGCAATTGATTTTGACCATTTGACTTGTTGGGCTGCAAATCCTGATTTGGGCCAAATTCCTCTTCAAAAGACAAAGTTGGCTCCAATTTCTTTTGGGCTAGGGGAATGTTGTTGGGCCTATTTTGCTTTAGGGTCAACTCAATAGAATTTTGAAGTTCCAGTGTACTTCAAGAAGGAGGGGCGCACATCTCAGCACCGCCACTGGTGAGCATATTGCTGCCATTCACTCCATGCTGGCGCTGATTAGATCCAACCCCACATGATGATGGAAGAGTTGCCTGTAGCTTCGATGGGGAAGGAGGTATGTCGCATGGGAGAAATGGCTGTGAACTGAGATGAATGACTTCATCACTAGCGCCGCAGCAATGTTGGGACGGACATGAATTGCAGATGTGGGGGATGAACTGACCACCATGTTGGAGTTCTCCATCGCGCTCTGCAGGTTGTGAAGGTGAAAATGGCTTCAAACGAGGGTGAGTGCGATCGTCTTCCGACGACAAAAAAAGTCTCTCATGCGTCGACGAGGCCTTGCGCACAGGGTGCTTTCCCGTCGTAGAGATATACACGTCGCTAGATCCGCAAGGTGCCATCATCAAATTGGGATGCGTATACAGTTTTGCTCGATAGGCAGTGGGTATAAAATTTTCTTTCAGCTTTTCTCTCATCTTGACCCAACTTTTGATCTTCTTCTTCCCTTGAAGCTCTCTTTGTTTTTGCAAATTCTCCCACCAATAAATCACATAGCCCCTGAATTGAAAAGCTACTAACAAAGCTTGTTTCATTGGATCCACACTCGTATTTTCAAAATATTCATCCACAATTTCAAGCCAGTCATAAAATTCTCTTTTATCAAAAACTCCTCTAAAACTAGGGATTTTGAATTTGGGTGATGAATCTGATTTTGTATAGGTTTGATGATAATGGCAGATCTGTGAGGATGGTGAATGGAGATGATAATATGATGAAGATTGAGGAGAGTGGTGGTGGTGGTGGTACGTGTAAGGAGATGGTGGAGAAAGCAGTTGTTGGTGGGCACTCCACCAATAAGACCCGTTTCTCTGGTAGTATGAATCTTCACGCTTATTGGCGTCGAAGGAACTCCAATTGCCAATCATGGCTATGGTACCTCTCGGGGAAAAACCGAGGGCTCTGACTTCAAGAACGAGAGCAGCAAGAGTCTACTATGCACCTAAAAGTGTTTTGTCTATTCCCTCGACTCGTTGTTCGAGGTTTTCGAGCCGTCGTTCTTTGTCGACGGGTCATTGCCCACTAGAACCATCCTCGGCCATCGGATCAAGGTAAAAATCCTTCTCTGATACCAATTTTGGTGCAGCGAAAGTGTTTCAAAGTGAAACAAAGAAAGAAAACTCAAGAACAAACTCACAGAGTTTAATTAGGAATAAGTCTGATTATTGATCAATGATACTCCAAAACAATTACAATGAGCCTTTATATAGTGTTTGTAGGAAAGTAGAATAATAATCTAAATAGAAGTAGAATAATAGTCTAAATAGGAAACTAATAATAATCCTAATAATAATCTGAATTGTAATCCTAATAAAAATCTGAATAGGTAATTCTAATAATAATCTGAATAGGAAACTAATCTCTATGTGCTGCATCATACGCAGTCATTGTATTACTTGTAGCGACCCTTACATTTGCAGAATTAGTTATATTTACTTGTAAATTGCATAAACATAGGAATAGTAGAGTGAAGTCAACCTCTAGATCTTTCATCTTTAGAGTTTTCCTTTACAATTTATCTCCAAAATTTGTGTTCATTTTATAAGCTTCCTTTAGTTTAGAACTTTAATTTAGTCCTTTCTAATATTTGATTGCCTAGGTAAAATTGAGTAGTTTTAATTGTGGTAATTAGCAAGAATTTAGAAAACAGTCCTCGAGGAAACGATAACTCACTTACACTTTATTACTTGTGCAAGGCTCGTACACTTGCAGATGCAACACACATTCGAGTGAAACCTAGGTGACGCGACGATAGCGAGGTCTCATTGTCATCAACCCAGTGGCATAACGGCATGGAAGGCCAGATCTCATACGGCAGGCATCTCATCTCACGGAGAGAGCAGTTTCTTTGTTCATCACGACCAAGGAAGACGATCAGAGCCGAGAAAGATGACTAGAGCACTGCTAGACCTTTGCAAGTGGTGGCGGGCAGAGAAAGAGAGAGATCAATTTCAGGAAGAGAGAGGAAGAGACTTAGGGAAAAAAACAGAAATAAATTTCAGGAAAAGAGATTTGTTAGACATAACTTTTTCAAGAAAAGAGATTTGTGGCATAGGATGTAATTTTCTCAATTTTTCTTTAAAACTTTTTTAGCATATTGTTTGTCGCTTCTTATCGCTCTGCAAGTTCATTATCACATTTTCAAATAAGTAAATAAATAAATAAATCATTTTTATACTTATTTCTTGCCGTCTCTTTGAATAACTGTCCTCTTCAGAATTTGATGTCATTATCGCTTTATTCGTTGATGTCGTTTACGGGCTCTCTTTTATATTTGCGGAGCGTATTGTCGTTTACTCATTTGCATGCCGATGCCGTTTCTCTACTCATTTCGTTCTTCATTAAATGTCGTTTAAGACTGATGGTGCTGTGACGGAAGAACAGTGTTGATTCCTCCCAAACAGTTCCTATTATAAGAGTGGTTTCATCACGATGTCTATTCTCTACATTCGCACATTGCCAGGGCTAAATTCACTAAGCAAGTATTTTCTCTTGTAGATTATTATTTTTTCAAGAACATTATAAGATTGCAAGGGACATACCTTATAAGATGGGTCAAAAATCACCATTCACAGAGGGCGCACAAAAAAAACATAAATAAAACGACTGCAATCGTAAAACAATAAAACAAGAGAGCATAAGAAAAACTAAAAATCAGCCCAAATAATAAGAACGACAAAAAAAAAAAAAAAAACCCTAGCGCGAGATGGTAAAAATAGGAATGAAAAATCATTAGAAATTAAAGAAGAAAATGTAAATGAAGGATAGAAATCAAAATTTTACGTAATTCGATAATGCTCCGACTTCTATAGAGAATACACTAGTAAAGCACTATAAATGAAATCCTTATAAGTACAAGTTACAATCACATAATCTAGTAAGTTAATGATGTACTGATATTAATCAATGATGTACTTATTTATAGTTTATCATTGATTAACTAAGTGATGTATCGTTGATTATTTTGTTGGTTTAACAATGATTACCCAATATTTTTTTTTGCTAAATATTAATCAATATTAGTTAATGATTAACTAATTTTACTCAATAATTTACTGGTTTGTTAATGATTTATCATTACTAGATCAATGATAAACCATTTTATCAGTGTTAAATGATAGTTAATCAGCGATGTATTGATGTTAATCAGTGATATACTGATGCCATCAATAATGTAATGATGTCAATCAATAATTTACTACTATTAAAAAACCAATTTTCTTAATTTTCAAAAATTTTGACAATTTCTCTAATTTATGAAAAGTTTGGGCGTTTATTTGAAAAGGTGGCAAAAAAATAGGTCATTTGCCTAATTTTTCTCATAAATTAAATTCCAACTATCAGAGACAATTTAGAGAATTAATATTAGAGATAACTGACACTAGTTGGCAAGGGTGTGGTAAGTTAAAGAGGAGAACCTAACAAATATTGGAGAAAACTTGAAAAGATTCCAAAATTAATATGGTATTGGGGACAGGATGGCCCAAGAAAATAAATTAAGTTTAGTGTAATTTTTAAGGTATTTGACAAGTATGGTTAGAACTAAATTTTTATTTCAAAACACTGTAATATGTGAGAGCTTTACACTAACAACTGTTTGCCTTTTATTTAACACGTGAGAGCTTTACGCTATTCCTTAACTAGAAAGCTAGTTCAACCAACTTTGCCAAATGCTCTATTCCTCGTAAATCCTCTAGCTAGTGGAGGATATGCAAAAGTCTGTCTATTCAACGTTTCCAACTTTACGGTAAGTATTTCTCTCTCCCTTATTATTATTATTATTATTATTATTTTAATGTCAAGTAGCTTCGTTATTATGAAGCCTTCTGCGTTGTGTAATATGAAAGGCATGAATACCAAAACGTTTGTCTCAGACTTACTTGACTCATTAATGGTGTTATAGTTATTAGATACATAAGGCTGTTAAAAATATATACTTTTATAAACCCCAAAATATACTTTTATTTTTGAAATTATAGAGCCAAAACCAAAATTTAGTTAACAAATCACACTATTTAGAAAATGAATATTAATTAATGCCCTTTCTTGACTTCCATTACTCAACATCAGCTGTATAGTTGGCCAGAGATTACTAATACCTTAGATACTTGTGTATGGTTGGAGACGAATCGTGAGATTATTCATGTCATGTAAGTTATTCTTCCTATCGAAATCTGTCTAGTAATCTTCTTTATTGTCGTAAAGATGAAAAAGTCCAAACAGCTAACAAATGGACAGATCAATTATTTATGCCATAAATTTAACATTTATTATAAATATTTTTAAAACTTAACAGTTATGATGTAAGTGATGTAGTTATTTCCTTGTTTATAATGTAAATATTTCTTATTTACATAGTAAACAGGTCGTTTATATTGTAAATCTAACATTTACTACGAATATTTTTAAAACTTAATATTTATTTTAAATAGTTTCAAAATTTTAGTATTTCCCTTATTTTCCCTTAGAACGATTAAAAAAGAAAACCGCTGACATGTATTTGGACATTAAAAATACGAAACTAATACTCTTAACTATAGTTGTCTCCTCCTAAATATGTTAGTTTTTTTGTTGACATCATTAACATGTAATTATAAAAAAAAATGAAAATGTTAAAATTTGAAAGACAATGAAAACTTGGAGAAGATATTTTTTAGAGGTATTTTCAGAGATACTTTTTAATCTAAATTTGAATAGAAGTTTATTTTCTCGTAAGATTCAAATTTGACTTAGATTACTGTTCAAAATTGGACAAAGAAGGAAGGACGAGGGAAACGTCAAATTTTTGAAAGTTTTTGAAGTAAATATCATGTTTTGAAAATATTTGTAGTAAATTATTAAATTTACAATGTAAACAACATGTTTACTATGTAAATAAGAAATATTTACACCGTAAACAAGGAGGTAAATAGTTATTTTCATCATAAATCTATTTATTATGTAAATAAGAATTATTTATACTATAAACAATGGGGTAGATAAATGATTTACGTCATAAAGTTGACATTTCTACAAATATTTTCAAATTTTGATATTTACTACAATTAGTTTTTAAAAAGTGATATTTCTTACAATTTCTAGAATAAGATTTATTTCATATATATATATATATATAAAAGCTAGAGGCTTCATGCGTTTTGAAGAGTTTAAATAAAGATTATGTGACTTGGAGAAGGATTTTGTGAACTCCAGATCGTGTATGAATTGAAAATAACGCGTTTTCAAGTTGAATTTAAATCCGTTTTGAATTCGAGGTAAGATTTGCTGCCTATAAATATTGAGTTTGGGTATGCAACCAGAGTGCAGAGCTTCTAGGTAACACATATGCATAAAGGTATGAGCTTTTCATTCAGCAATCTTCAAGAGTTACAATCTCTAGGAGAAGGCGTCCTATAGTTGACAGGAGTCACTTTGAGGCAGGCGTCAAAGTCGAGTGATACTCGCTGAACAAGACCAACAAGAAGTACAACAACTTAAGTGTCAACTATTAAGGAGTCTTAAATTGAATAAGTCTAATTAGAACTTGTAAATTGTTTTCTTATTAGATTGTTTAATACCTGGGCATGGCCTCATAGACGTAGTTTTACAACCGAATCGTGCAAAAATTTACTATGTTCTTTATTTATTTTCTGCATCTGATAATTAATTTATTGGTCCTTATTTAAATACAATAAATTGCTGAAAACAAATCGTTAAAAATATGAAAAAGAAATTCTCAAAGATATACGAAGAAAAGGAACTTATACAGTATTTAGGTTTAACCAAAATGATTGAAAACCAAAAGACAAGATAGATCATAGGTATTGGAACGTCATTGAACTACTTTAGTTCCAGTACCAATATTCTCACTTTCACCATCCACATAAACCTTTGGGATCATCAGCTGCCCTAGAGAAACGTCATTCTAATACTTCTCTTAGTTTACGCTATCAATAAAGAGATAGATAAATTATTTAATTATAAATTTAACATTTATTATAAATATTTTTAAAACTTGATATTTATAATAATTAGTTTTTAAAAAGTGATATTCTCTATAATTTCTGTTTTAATTTTGAGCAAGGTTTTGATCAACAGAGCTATAACATATTGTTCACAAAATTTTAGGCCTTTTTTGCATTTCCAATTACTGATAATTTTCACAAGCACAAATCTATTTTTCATTGGTTTTGCAACCAATAAAAAGTGTCAAATTTCGTCATCTCTCTTAGCACTTATTTGGAGTAAATTGCTCCAATAGTCCCTTTTTCTTTTTTTTTTTTTTTTTTTTTTTTTTTACAAATGTAAGCATTTGGTCCCCCAACCTTTTTTTTTTATTCTCTAACATCTAATTTTAGTTGCTGAAGGACCAATTTAATTAACCTTTGTTAATTTTTGCATCACTTAAGCTACACGTGATGTCTTTAGTAAGGCATTTTAGTAAAATACTAAATTTTTTTAGGAATTAAAATTAAAACACATTTCTTTGGAAAAATTAAAATTAAAATGTAATAAATAAAAAAATTAACAACACATTAAAACAAAAAGAATAAAACCCAACCTCTATTCCATTGAAGGTATGACTTCTCCAACGGAAAAAAAGACCTGATCTACTCCTATGAAGCATCCTTCCACAAAAATGAATCAATATTATTCTTACTAGTAAGTAAGATTAAAATTAAAAAATTGAGTTCAAGCAAGCTAAGTAGCGGCTCGAGTGGCTAGATCATCACAAGTGCGGATCCTCCCTCTGACATGCCATTCATTTGTTCTTCTCCTAAGATCTAACTACAAAGGCAAGATTTGCTCAAATTTAACTTATTAGACTTGGAAGACAGATATGTTGTTATCTACCTTGACAGATAATACTAAACACCAGTATGATTTGTTTTGTTGCCACATTCAACTTTTGTAAAAAATAAATAACCATAAACCACAAATTAATGGATGAATCTAGTTATATTATTATTTAATATGGTCAAATACCTTCAAAGAAAAAAACCACAAATGCTGAACACACTAGCCAAAGCGAAAAAAAAAATGTTATTAAATTTTAAGTTTTGGTTACAGTTCTTGCAGTTATAATTTTGCTTGACTAGAATGAACTCATGATGTCTACTTCCTCGATGAATTGCCTTCGGAGGCACAATGCTACTTCAATTTTCAAACTTACATTTAGACATTGTCATTCCAAGCTTGAATGCCCGCCTTTTTTTTTTTTTTGTTTCCTTCAACTCCTTCTTGGACTTACTGTGACAATCATAATTCTTTGAAGGTGAAAAGAGTTAAGAAAGAGTGGCTTATGTAGTTTCAAATCACCTGAGATGGTTATAAGTAGTGGTTCATAAGTAATAACACTACTTCCCAATAGTATGAGGTCTTTTGGGGTAACATCTAAGAGTAAAATCATACAAGTCTAGGCCCAAAGCGGACAATATCATATCTAGTAGAGGTGCAAGTCGTTACAAATGGTATCAGAGTCTTGACCTAGCTATAAGTGTGGCTAACGAGGATGTTGGGCCCCCTAAAGGTGGGGTGATTGTAAAAACCATAATTCCCTTGAGGCACAAAGAGCTAACAAAAGATGGGTTGTGCAGTCCCACATCGTCTAAGAATGATCATAGATAGCGGTTCATTGTTAGAAAATAATACGCAATAGAATTTTAAAAATTTTGAATCAGAGAATTTTTTAAATCAAAAGTTTGACATGCTAAATAAATGAATTAAGGACAAATCTTACATACTTCTTTGATATACCAAAAGCAGTAGAAATCCGTGAAGAGAAAAACGTTTCAGAAGAGCCTTAATCAATTGGTCTTTTTTGTTATTCTCTATCCACGATCGGAGTATGAGTGGTCACATATCGTATGGCTTTTCCTCTAGTGACTCTCCTTCCAACCACTTGAGAAAACCTATAACTAAGATTCTTAATATTGAATAATAGCTCTTAGGAAGTTTTAGAGTTTCTCTCACTAAAATACTCACTCTATGCTTCTTAAATGATCTAAATAACAAAGAAAACTCATCCGCTATTTATAGTGGTCCAATGTGGGGTTAAACTTTATCAGATTAGGCCTCAAAATTCAAGTCTGGATCAATTTCTGATGAAAAATGCATATACTAATTATCGTATGTTTGGCATACTGATCTGGGAGATCGATCTGCCGAACTTACTCCATCGGCTTGCCGAACTTTCCCATTGGCTTACTGACCGTATGATAATCTGGAATCCTCAGAATATCTTATTGTCATCCAGGAATCTTAGATAGAGTCTCAGCTTTAATTCAAATAACCCAATAGAGAAGTTATCTGATTAAAACAATCATATACAGATTATCCCATATGTTTATCTTAAATTAATTTATAAAATTAATTCAACATATAAACTAACATGAATTATTAAATCTACTCTTATGAAATTTAACTAATCTAATAATTTAACATAAGTCATCAATTTGGAGGAAAAACACGTCGTATCGTTACAGGATTTATTATGAGCTAGCAAAGGAGACCCGATGAATAAATATAGATCAAGCCCTATAATTATAAAATATAATATCCTAGATACATATTTTATAATTATCAACTCTAACACTACTCCATTAAAAGCTTAAAGCTACACTCTCGAAATATATAAAATTACAAAGCTCCAAAAAGCTAATCGTCCATAACATATCCTAATGTGTCACATCCCCTAGGATGTTCATAATCAGCTTAAGAATAAATTCTGATTTATCTTCCCAATTATTTTTATCCTACGTTCCAATATCACACCATTGGAATACTTATTATTCATAAATAGTATACCATTTGGTTACACCTATATATCTAAATGGTTGAGCGCTCCAGTCTTCCAATTACAGGATAATGCATATAAGAGAACATTATTAACTCTACAAAAAAAACTATGGATTTTATATCTATGAATAACGAGTCTACGTCAATCAAGAGTCATGTTTCTAATATACCGGTAAGCGTACCATCATCAAATCAAAACGTCACTCTTTGGTACATGAAAAGACATAAGTCAAGAATACGAGTCCATTAGTCATTTCAAAATTAAGACAAAACATATATGATTATCTAAAGTGAATTGATTTAAACAAATGGAATTATCAACTAAATCAATTCAACTTTTTGTCCCGATCCAATATATCATCCTCTATGACAATATATCAATGTTTCTACTTGTAGAGTCCCACTCTAATAACCAAGACAAGTCATCTCCTGTTAGGAATGTAGACAACATAACAATCTTAGCATAAATAAAGTGCCCAACTTTATTCCCTTGATTGTAGATCTTATCATTTAGACCATCACCTTTAAGATCCTTGTCATCTGCGTAATTTGTCCATCATATGCACGATCTTAAAGGTTTAGACTGGCAATCTCAAGCTTTTGTTTGCTTATCATACATTCAATAGAAATGAACATAAAGAGGACATCATTTAGTATATGAATAATAATAAACTCTTTATTGATAAAATTTCTCCAAAAACATATTACAACTGTAACGCCTCAACCCCCCATGGGCCCACCTGGCAGGACCCTAGTATTGTCGGGTCTTATACTCGTTATACACACTGTCCCTTCTGGGCACCTAGTGGCCAGGGATTTCTTTGCATCCACCAATACTTGAACCCAAGACCTCCTTTTTTATAAGGTTCTTAAGTCAAATATTGGTACCAATTGACCTTCAAGATCAATTAGTTGCTCTGAAGAAACTCCATGGTTCTGAGGCTCAAGATCCAGCTTTGAGGATGAGTTTTGCAAATGAAGTGAAAACTTTGTCCGAAATACGTCATAAAAACATTGTAAAACTCCACAGCTACTGTATGTATAGGAGAAGCATGTTCTTGGTTTACGAGCACATGGAAAAAGGAAGCTTGTTTCTATACTGCGTGGAGATGCAGAGGCTGCAGATTTGGATTGAAGCAAGAGGGTGAACATCATCAAAGGCACAGCTTATGCATTGTCTTACATGCATCATGATTGCATCCCACAAATTGTTCATCGTGACATTACAAGCAGCAACATATTTTTGAACTCAGAGCTAGAGGCTTGTGTGTCAGATTTCGGCATAGCTAAGCTACTTGATCCAAATTTGTCTAATCAGACCGTGCTTGCTGGTACTTATGGGTACATTGCTCCGGGTAAGTATTCCCTCACTTGTGCTCTTCTACTTTATGTACTTTAATACTTAAATTAATGAAATAAATTAGCTGTATTATTACTGTTTTATGTGACACTTCATTGTGTTCTGAATGTAGAACTTGCCCACACCATGTCTATAAGTTCGCAATGTGATGCATATAGCTTTGGAGTGGTTGCACTTGAAACACTAATAGGAAGACACCCAGGAGAATTGTTGTCTTGTTTATCATCACCATCATCTATATCATTATCTCAAAATATAAAGCTTACTGAAATATTGGACCGTCTGTTGGTACCGGAAAATCGCCCCATGCCTCGTGATGTGGTTATTGTGGCTATACTAGCCTTCGCATGCCTAAACGACAAGCCAAAGCGTCGACCAACAATGAAGCAAGTTTCTCAGCTTCTTGCTCGAAAAGGACTACTAGCAAAGCGTCTAGGAGATTTTTCACTGGGCAGCTCATGATCCCACGAGTTTATCTAGACGCTGAAAGTGAAATTCGTATTACGGAAATTCAGTGATGTTCTAGCAACTAGCCACTAGCTAGCATCTTTTGTCTTTGCGTTTTATTTTTGCATCACAAGGGTTTTTTTTTTTTTCAAGTTTCAAAAAATTATCTAAGATGTGCTCTTTTTACATTTAAATAGAAAAAAAAACCCTTAAACATCCATGTTGTTATAACTCTCATGAGGTTTTGCTTTATTTTTTTTTTTTTATTTAGGAAAAGTGTTATCAGTTTTAACTTCAAAATAAAAAAAAATAAAAAATAAAAAGGAAAAGAAGAGGCACTGATCTGCTCCTTTGTATCACAAGAATCCTGCAGACAGCGCTAGGGGAAAAAATGGAGAAAAACAAAATAGAAGTTCACGGATCATCTAGAAACTAATCCCTTTAGCTCTCTCTTTGGAACACTATCATTATGATTATGGAGCATATATATCAAAACATAGTAAAAAATAATAAAAGGAAAGATAATAAATTTGCAGCTTTCTCTAATTTTTCTTTTAAGGTTGGCCACAGAGAATTAAGTATTTACATATAGTTCACTAAAATAAGTAGAAACTATTGGGTAATTAGGCGACTTCTAATTCCAAGGATCGCAAGAACGAACAATTGCAGAAAATAAATAGGAGAAAAGAAGAAAAAGAGACACCAAAATTTTTATACAGGTTCGTCCAAATTTGAGACTACGTCCTGTTTCTGCCGCTAGCAGATTCCACTATGATGAAGGAGATTACAGATTACAAGAGCAGTTTCTCACACACTCACAATTTGTGCTTACCAAAACTCTCTTCTATCTAACACCCAATGGGAATTTTTCTTCTCTCAAGGATGGAGCTCTCAAGAATTTTGCCTCTCACAAAATTATGCCTCTCACAATTTTCACACACCCAACCCTAGCCACCTTGTGTCTATTTATAACCAAAGGAGGAGAAAATAGCAACTAATGGGAAACCCTAGTGGTTTCCCGTTTTTGGGACCTTTGAATTCGACTTTGATTCAAAACACATCGCGCAGCACAGCGCGTCAGCGCCGCGGCGCTCGAAACGAGCGCTGCGGCGCTCCCCTGTGGCGCCTAGGCGCTCTTCACCTGGCGCCTAGGCGCTCACCACTCGACGCCTCGGCGTTGTCTTCCTGGCGCCTAGGCGCTCTCCACATAGCGCCTAGGCGCTCTTGTCCTGGCGCCTAGGCGCCCTCGCCCCAGCGCCGCGGCGCTCTTCTGCCAGAGCCGCGGCGCTTGCTCCCTGCCTTCGAGGACGCGATTTTCTCCCTTTTCCTTCCTTTTGCTGGGTTGTCTACTTGATTTGGCTCCATATCTGCAACAATCTCCCACTTGGAGACTAATCAATTCACCATGTCTCCCACTGCAGCGGCAACGACTTCTCATGCTTCATGGAGAAGTCCAACTGAAGTTGCGCACAACTTCAGTTTCTCGATCGGAACCGTCTTGGTGAGCATATCTGCCGGATTCTGGCTCCCAAGAATCTTCTCTAACTTCAACACTCCATCTTCCAAAGCCGACCTGATGAAGTGATACCGCAATTGTATATGCTTCGTCCTAGCATGGAATGCGGGATTTTTTTCCAAATGAATGGCGCTCTGACTGTCACTATGTAATACACCCCTTTCCTGCTTGTGACCCAATTCTTCCAGAAACGACCGCAACCAAATCATCTCCTTGCTCGCTTCTGTCATTGCCACATACTCTGCTTCTGTAGTAGAGAGTGCAACTATCTTCTGCAGCTTCGAGACCCAACTAATTGCAGTGCCACCCAAAGTGTAGACATAACCGGTGGTACTTTTCCTGCCATCAATGTCTCCAGCCATATCAGCATCAACATAGCCCTGTAGTCCCAAGTCTGACTTCTTGAAACACAATGCTAAACCTGCAGTACTTCTCAGATATCTGAGAATCCACTTCACTGCCTCCCAATGCTGTTTACCTGGATTACTCATGTACCTACTCACAACTCCCACTGCATGTGCAATGTCCGGTCTGGTACAAACCATGGCATACATAAGACTGCCTATAGCGGAAGCATATGGCACCTTGGCCATGTGGTCTCGTTCCTGCTCTGTGGTCGGTGATTGCTCCTTTGATAACTTGAAGTGACTGGCCAAAGGAGTATTCACAGGCTTCGCATTACCCATGTTGAATCTGCTCAGCACCTTTTCAACATATTCTTCTTGTGACAGTTTTAGACTGTTGCGGTTCCTCGTTATTCTCATCCCAAGGATTTGTTTTGCAGCACCCAAATCCTTCATTGCAAACTCCTTAGACAGCTCCTTCTTCAGCTTGTCAATCTCCTGTTTGCAACCTCCTGCTATCAGCATATCATCGACATATAGCAACAGTATGATGTAAGAATCACCAAAATTCTTCACATAACAACAGTGATCTCCCTGACACCTCAGGAAACCGTTGCTGCACATGAACCCGTCAAACTTCTTGTACCACTGCCTGGGAGCTTGTTTGAGGCCATACAAGCTCTTCTAAAGTTTGCACACTAAGTTCTCCTTACCCGGTACTTCGAATCCTTGTGGCTGCTTCATGTAGATCTCTTCCTCCAAATCACCATGGAGAAAAGCTGTCTTCACATCCAACTGTTCCAAGAACAAGTCCTCATTAGCCACTAGCGCAAGTACCGTCCTGATCGTGGTTAGCTTCACCACCGGAGAAAAAATCTCATTGAAGTCGATGCCTTCTTTCTGCTGAAAGCCTTTTACCACCAACCTTGCCTTATACCGTTTGCTGCCATCAGATTCATCTTTAATCCGGTATACCCACTTATTGTGCAAGGACTTTTTACCCTGTGGTAACTTTACCAGTTGCCATGTCTGATTGGACATTAAGGAATCCATCTCATCCCTCATGGCTAACTCCCACTTGACCGAATCTCCAGCCTCCACAGCTTCATCATAGCTTTCTGGCTCACCTTTATCGGTCAACAAGATGTAATGCAGAGATGGGGAGTATCTCTGCGGCGGTCTAATTGTCCTGCTAGACCTCCTGACTGGTGTGGCAGGAGTCCTCTGGTTTCCTTCTGGAGCTATGTTTTCCTGGTCTTCAACCTCTGGATTTTGCACCTCCACTTCAGGAAGATCCTTCAATGGAATCACCTCAGGCTTCTTATCTTCAGAACCTGAACCCCTGGAGTCCGTGCTGTCTCTGTCCTTGTACAGAACACCTTCGTTGAAGATCACATCCTTGCTCCTGATAATCTTCCGGCTTTGGTCATCCCAGAGACGATAACCAAACTCAAGTCCGCCATAGCCAACCAGAAAGCACTTCTTTGACTTGGCATCCAGTTTACTTCTAGCAGTAGAATCGATATGTGCATAAGAAACACAACCAAACACTCTCAAGTAAGAGAGATCCACCTGTTTATGGCTCCAGACTTCTTCCGGTAGCTTGAACTTCAGCGGTGTGGATGGACTTCTGTTTATCAGATGAGCGGCTGTGTTAATTGCCTCAGCCCAAAACATCTTTGGCAGCCCCGCATGCAACCTCATGCTCCTAGCACGCTCGTTTAAAGTCCTGTTCATCCTTTCAGCTACTCCATTCTGTTGTGGTTTCCCTGAATGGTCTTCCTCATCTTTATCCCATTCTCAGCACAGTACCGCCTGAAATCTTCACCTAGGTACTCTCCCCCATTGTCAGACTGCAAGCACTTCACCTTCAAATCTGTCTCGTTCTCCACCATGGCTTTCCATCTCTTGAAAGCATCGAACACATCAGATTTGTTTTTCAGAAAGTAAACCCATACCTTCCTGCTTGAGTCATCAATGAACGTCACATAGTAGTTTGCGCCACCAAGGGAAGTCACCGGCGCAGGCCCCCACACATCTGTGTGAACAAGCTCCAATCTCCTGGACTTAGGCTCTCTACCCATCTTTGAGAAACTGACTCTCTTCTGTTTACCAAAGATGCAGGCTTCACACAAACTGTGATCAACAGTTTTCAAACCCTGCAGTTTTCCTTTGCAGTGAAGCACCTTCATACCCTTCTCACTCATGTGACCGAGCCTATAATGCCATAGCTCAGTATTGGCAGCAGAATCAGCGACTGCTAGGGTATCTTTGCAACTAGAGTTCATGTAGAGAGTTCCAGTCTTGCGTCCCCGAGCAATAACCATCGCTCCTTTTGTGACTTTCCAACCTCCACAATTGAAGGTTACTTTATGTCCATCATCATCTAGTTGCCCCACCGAAATCAAGTTGCGCATTAGTTTAGGAACATGTCTCACCTTATGAATCTTCCATACCGACCCATTAGGCATTTTTAAACTGACATCTCCAATGCCAACTATATCCAAAGGTTCTCCATCAGCGAGATAAACCTTACCATGATTTCCAGCAACGTAGTTCTCCAGGACATGACGGTGTGCTGTGGTGTGGAATGATGCTCCTGAGTCTATCACCCACGAATCAAAAGAACTGTCGACAGACAAGATTAAAGCATCCTGTTGCTCTTCAGTGGCGGCGTTGGCTGCGTCATTAGTCTTGTCTTCATTCTTCCTTGGAGCCCTGCAGTTCTTTTTCAAGTGGCCCGTCTTCCCACAGTTCCAACACTCCATGGTCCTACCGTTCCTTGACTTGCTTCTCCCATTCCTCGACTTGCCTCTCCTGCCATTATCTCTGTTGGATTGCCTGTCAAGTTTCCTGCCCCTATTATCAACATTAAGGGCCGAGTTCGACGAAGAGGCTTCTCCTGAGTCCTTCCTGCGAACTTCTTCCGCCAGAATAGAATTTCTGACATCAACAAACTTCAATTTTGCAGTCCCAAGAGAATTTGTAATGGCCACCCTCATGGGTTCCCAACTGTTTGGTAACGAGGCCAAGAGGATTAGAGCATTGATCTCATCATCGAATTTAATCTCTACCGAGACCAATTGGTTCAGGACGGTGTTGAAACTGTTCAGGTGCTCTACCACCGAGGCACCTTCAGACATCTTTAAATTAAAGAGCTTCTTCATGAGATGTACCTTGTTATTGGCTGAGGGCTTCTCATACATCTCTGACAGAGCCTTCATCATCCCTGCTGTAGTGGTCTCCTTCGCAACGTTGTGGGCAACGTTCTTTGACAAAGTCAAACGGATCACACCGAGTACCTGTCTATCAAGGAGACTCCACTCCTCATCCTTCATGCCTTCGGGCTTACTACCCAAGGGCAAGTGCAGTTTTCTGCTGTACAAGTAGTCTTCTATTTGCATCCTCCAATAGGAAAAATCTGAACCATCGAATTTGGTGATGCCGGCTGCCATACCTTCTTCTCCAGTCATCGTTCTTGATCAAAACCTCCGCTCTGATACCAATTATTGGGTAATTAGGCGACTCCTAATTCCAAGGATCGTAAGAACGAACAATTGCAGAAAATAAATAGGAGAAAAGAAGAAAAAGAGACACCAAAATTTTTATACAGGTTCGTCCAAATTTGAGACTACGTCCTGTTTCTGCCGCTAGCAGATTCCACTATGATGAAGGAGATTACAGATTACAAGAGCAGTTTCTCACACACTCACAATTTGTGCTTACCAAAACTCTCTTCTATCTAACACCCAATGGGAATTTTTCTTCTCTCAAGAATTTTGCCTCTCACAAAATTATGTCACTCACAATTTTCACACACACCCAACCCTAGCCACCTTGTGTCTATTTATAACCAAAGGAGGAGAAAATAGCAACTAATGGGAAACCCTAGTGGTTTCCCGTTTTTGGGACCTTTGAATTCGACTTTGATTCAAAACGCATCGCGCAGCACAGCGCGTCAGCGCCGCGGCGCTCGAAACGAGCGCTGCGGCGCTCCCCTGTGGCGCCTAGGCGCTCTTCACCTGGCGCCTAGGCGCTCACCACTCGACGCCTCGGCGTTGTCTTCCTGGCGTCTAGGCGCTCTCCACATAGCGCCTAGGCGCTCTTGTCCTGGCGCCTAGGCGCCCTCGCCCCAGCGCCGCGGCGCTCTTCTGCCAGAGCCGCGGCGCTTGCTCCCTGCCTTCGAGGACGCGATTTTCTCCCTTTTCCTTCCTTTTGCTGGGTTGTCTACTTGATTTGACTCCATATCTGCAACAGAAACGTGTGGAAACATTGTATAACAGTGATAGAATTTAATTCCTATAACAGAATTACATGGTAAGAATTATAATTTCTATTACAGAAAGATGTTGGCTCTACCTCCATTTGCCAAGTCTTTGTCCGGAAGAGAACAAGTCAATACGCAGATCTTCTACAACAACCAGCTTTACAGTTTCCATGATCATAAGTCTCTGTCCCTTGTTCCCAGTCTATCTTTTGGCATTGTCTGTAAGGTCCACATCTTGGGGACATATTCGAAAATAACCAGTAGAGAAATCCAACCTGCGAGCAAAAGTCTCAAAAACAGCATACCAAAGAAATTGGGCAAACTCACAATGAATGAACAAATGATTTTGCGATATATAATTAATCCTACAAAAACAACAAGAACTAGGAAGCCTGTCCGAATGAGTTTGTTAAGAGTTAGTTTAAGCAAAGTGAGTAACAGTGCGAGAAGTTGGATAGTGACAAGGAGTGTGGAGAGAAGTCGGATCAAATTCCTTTTTCTAATTAGACGACGGTTGTTAGACAACCGTCATCTAATTTGTTAGTGTGAAGAGGGAAGCAGAGTTATGGAAACAAAATAATCGAAACAGAGACACATGACCAGAGAACCTAAGGGACAGACTAAGGTTCAGATTCAACACTTCACTCCATCCATATTTAGGGGGAGGTTCAGAAACAAAAGGATTCTATTTTTCCCTAGTAAGACAATAAGATATATAGTTTCGGAATTTTAACGATCCGCACTGCTCCCGCCCCACTTGAGAATATAATCAAATGGTTTATATCATGCCTTTACATTCCTAATGAATAAAATGATATAATTAAAAAAAAAACGAAAAACAAAAAAAAAGGTGACCTCCTTTTGACATGCCATGTTTTCCGGTACTGCATCTAATCAAATTTTTGACAATTAATGTTAAGAGCTGAATCGATAAATTCTTATATGGATATGACAGTTCAAAAAAGAGCCCAAGCAGGTTTTTTTTTATTCTACTGTAGAATTCTCCAAATAAAAAAAAATGACCATTTTATAAAAATTGATAATTCCAAATTAATTGGTTTTATCAGCAATTTTGTCTGCCATCTTCGTGTTCTTTAACAAGCTCCAGATGCACATTTATCGTTTGTTTAAGTACACAATAACTTGAATGTGAAGTACACCATATGTGCTTCGGACTTCTTGATCAACTGTTTCACTATTTGAAGTACACAATGATGTAAGCTTCCCATTAAAACAACATAAAAATAATAATAAAACCTGTTTTGTTACATGCGGTGGAGTGGCAAAGATCAAAGGCCGGAATGCCAGTATCAGCTACTTAAATTATTGTATTAGTGAGTCAAGCATGAACATGAACAACCAACTCTTAAAAAAAATTAAAAAAAAATAAAAACACTGAAATACAAATTAGATAAGTGGACACGTACCTATTGAAACCGAGATAGAAATGAAAAGCAATCACAGAGGGTTGATTTTCTTTCGTATATGTCATTAGGATATGGTTCTTCACCTATTTCTTCTTGCATTTCGTCAGCTGAATCGATTCCATTTCCACTTGGTTGAGCTTGGTCAGTGACAACATATGAATTTCCATGCGCGTGTCCATTATTGGTGAAACCGAATTCCTCTGCATCTTCGACATACAACAGGTGGATCCCACACTTCGTCACTTTGCATGAGTTAATAGGTCCGTCATTTGAATGATCCACAGGATAGAAGCCAACGGAGGCCTCGGTGAAGATTCTTTGTTTCTCAACATCATTTAGGCCATACCAATACGACAGGAATACATGATCTGAATTGATAATTTTGTCCTTGTCCTCTCTACCACCCAGCCACCCCCAACGGAAGTCAAATTTGCAGATTTCACCAGAGTCGGTTTTGAAATCAGACTCACATTGAACACCCAAAATGTTCTGATGAAAATCATAGTCCTCAAATGAAGCAACAGCGCATATAACAAAACCCATGAAGTTGGTATTACCCCAATTTGGAGGAAGCTGGATATGAATTGAAGAACCCTCGGATTTATGGTTGAACCAGGTTGGAATTTCATTTCCAAAACAAGTCATAAGAAATGAATAATGAAATTCCTTTACATGGAAAGAACCATTATAAATCATTAGAAAAGAGATGAGTCAATTCTGTTAGATTAAGAGAGAGAGAGAGTAACATACTTTTTTGGACCAACATATTGTTGCCGCGCGCAAAATTCTAGGTTGTGCATCATCCATTATGTTGTTGCGAGAATTGTGATCCAGTTTTAGGCAATTAAAGAATATAAACTCTCCAAAATCAGGAAATTGATCCCAACCATGTGTCAGTGCAGTCCTTGAACTTGGCACGGTCTCTAAAGATGTGCACCCTTGTGCAGAAAAAAAAACAAGTGACAGCGGAAGCTCTGGCAAAGAATGAAGGTTTTTACAATTGCTGACATCGAGGAGTCTTAAACTAGAAATTTGTTTGATGCTTGGAGGTATTTCCTCAATGATGTTTCCAACCAAATTCAATCTTTCTAATGAAGTTAAAAGGTTGAGCCACTCTGGAACTACTCGAATATTGCTGTCACTCAAATCTAAATAAGTCAAATGGTGCAAAGAAACCATTAGTGAGGGCAATTTTTTGAGATTTGGGCAACCAGAAATGTTTAAATGCTCAAGACGCGTTAATTTAAATATGTTGTGGGGGAGAAACTCCAGAGTTTCACACATTTCTAGGTTTAACGCTTCAAGTCCGACTAAATTTTCAAACGATGACGGTATCTCTTTAATTGCTGTTTCGCACAAGCAAAGACTTATTAAATTTTCCATACGTTCCAAGATTTCTGGAAAATTCTCCAACTTAGAACAGCCAGACAGATCAAGAAATTCAAGAGATTTCAACCGACAAATGCTGTTTGGGAGACACTCAAGCCTTTTGCAATCAATCAAGTCAAGTGCACGGAGATTAAAGAGACACTCAATTGATGAGGGCACTTGTTCTATAGCTGTCTCATTCAAATGTAGTTCTTTTATATTCCTTGGTAGCTCCGGCAGCTTGTCGATAGATGAGCAGCCCCTAAGATCTAGTGTTTCGACATTTTGAGCCTTGGATAGATCCGGGAGTTCAATCAAGTGCTCGCTGCAACTAAGGTCAATCTTTTTCAAACTCATAAGATCCTAATAAGAAGAAGCAATGGCTATAAGTATTTAGCATATATGTTAGTGTACACTGTATCACCCAATATATAAGTACGCATTATTACCTGTACTCCGTACCAAAGTCGCTCAACTTGGCTGTATGACATGTTAAGTTCAACAAGATTTTGTGGTGTAAACTTTGATGGCATAGATTGCAAAGGGAATCCATCCCAATGGAGATATTTAAGGGCATCAGGAAGATACTCAAGACCTTGAGGAAGGTATATTTCACTCTTCTTGACAGAGGTAGAGTTATGAAATTTGAGCAACCTTAGCTTCGGCATCTTTAAGAAAGCTGTAGAACTCAAGTGTACCATTGTAATCTTCGACATGTCTAAGAATATGCCTTCAGTTGCTGCAGATCCCTGACAATAAATAACAAAGTAAAATGAGCAGGAAGCATACAAGAATTTTTAGAGAAACGCTTGTTAGAGATCTGGCTGAATGTATAAGAATCTTACTGTATTTGTTCTGAAGACATGACAAACATCCTCTGCAGTCCACAATCTACTACGATTTCCAGGCTCTTTCATGGATTCTTGGTGAACAATTTCTTGACCCATTTTTTGTACCAAGTCATGCATTTGTATCTTGTTGTCAACAATGGATATCAAAGCATTATCAATTAGAGTTTCTACTTCTATCTTTGCAGAGAATCCACAGCCGTCTAATATTCTCTGTACAAAATTTATGTGCTCTCCTTTAAAAAAACAGGCGATATCAAGAAAAACGTCCTTTTGATCAGGATCTAAACCATCATAACTTATTCTCAACACTTTTTGAACTTTGTCAGGTGGAACTTTATTTAATTTAGTCAATGCACTTTCCCATGCTTCTTTGTTCCTACAATGAAGGTAGGAACCTAAAACTACAACTGCTAATGCAACGCCTTTAGCATGAGCTACCACCTTTTCCGATAGCTCTGTATAATCTTCCACAGGAGAGTTGCTTTTAAAAGCTCTCAAGCAAAAGAGTTGGAGAGCTTCATCATCATTCAGTTCCTCAACATTGTATATCCCATCAGCGATATTCTTGAGCACTTGGACATCTCTAGTTGTCACAATTATTCTACTTCCAAGACCAAACCACTCACGATCACCAGCCAAACATTCAAATTGCTCTAAATCATTGACATCATCAAGAACAATGAGCACCTTTTTACGATGTAGTCTCTCTTTGACAAAAGGTGATCCTAAAGATGGAGCACCCATATCTAGAATTCTTTCCTGTAGTAATTCCTCTATCAATTTATTCCGCAAATTAATCAATCCTTGCCTTGTGGCTTCTTCCCTAACATTTGCAAGAAAGCAACAACCTTCAAATTGGGAAGAGAGTCGATTGTATAAGACATTGGCAAGGGTTGTCTTACCCACACCACCCATGCCCCAAAGGCCAACAATTCGAACATCTATGGAGCCAGGATTTAACAAGAACTCTATTTGCTCGATACGTCTACCAATTCCAACCAAGCCCTTCAAATCATTATGATTAGAAGATACACGGTTTAACTTCTTCAAAATATCTTCAACAACTGTCTCAATTAATTTGGACTCAGGCCTATCATTCATGAACGAAAATAGTAGCAACCGTATGTAAGAATGGATTGCAAAAAACAGAAGAAATTTATGTTAGATAAATCCTTGCACTATTCATGTTTCAGTAATTGTCTAAGGGACAAACATGATTTATATAAGATTTGGGAAATTACAAATTCCTGCATTGCTTTTGGTGCTAACTGCTAAGGATTTAGAGTCACCAAGGTCAGGGTATTTCAAATGGATTCCAATTTGTTTCTTATAAGAAAAATGGCTAAAATTTTTGCACAACTAAATGTTGATATCACATTCCATTGTTTGTGTGTGACTCATTAATATTCTGACTGTGTGAGGTTCAAGTTTCTAGCAATGATAATACAATGGTCGTTCAAATAAATAATCTAATGATAGATTGCTTGATTGATAAAGGAGAAACTTTCATGTACTAGCGTTAGTATATATGTTCCAGAACACATCTCAGTATATTTGTCTAGCGTCATGAAATATATAATTCTGTATATGTAGTAGCATGCATATGTAGGTAGATGATGTACAGTAATAATATTTAAATTGCAATACCTAATGACTGACGAATCCCATCCAGATATGTTGGCTGCTTTACTCAAAGCAACCTTCCATGCTTGCACCCTGCCGATGTTGTCCTTAAAGCGTTTATTGAGTTTAGAAAATGCACTTGCATAACTTTCTTTTTGTGTCCGTACATGCCGCGGCTCTACGTGGTAAAAAACAGGAATAACAAGCTGTCCATTTTTTTCCTTGCACTGGAGTATGTGAAGGAGTTCATCCAAACACCATGGAGAGGAAGCATAGTTTTTAGAGAAAATGATCACTGAAAGCTTCGATTCTTTGATGGCTTTTACTAGCGAAGGTGAAATCTCATCTCCTCTCTCAAGTCTATCATCTATAAAGGTTTCAATCTTTTTCTGACACAAAGCAGCGTAAAGATGGCTTGTGAAATTATCGCGAGTGTCCACGCCCCTAAAACTAAGGAAGACATCATGCTTTTCTTGAGTGGCCGGAGAAAACAATGATGAAGAAGAAGCAACAGCAACAACAGCAGCAGCAGCATCCATTGTAACTGCCAGTAAATTCACAAATCAAAATGACCCAATGCCTTATCCTTAAAGTTGATATTAAATAGCATATCAAGTACTAATAGGAGAACATACATAAGACACTACTCATAAAACTAGCACGTAAATGTGCCTATAAGTACTAGTAACCGAAAAGAAAGACTAAATGAGTCCTGCCAAAGTGAAATGCTATTCGACTTAAGAATTTCTGACAACTAAAATCAGTCTATGTATAATTAGTTGAAAAGTGAAGCCCACGTTGTTTGAAGAACAGGAACAGAACTCAGTGTTCTATGTATGAAAGAGTCAAATATCTAGCATCTCTTTAGTCCTTTAAGTTGTGTTAAAATACATACATATATTTGTATTGGACGATCTGAGGACATCATCTCCTTGACCAAGTCTGGTTACAAGTTTTTATATTTTCCCAATCAAATTTGGCCTCATATCTCTATAGAAATGAGAATAAAAGAGAATGAAATTTCACCAACATTAGGATCTTAACAGAAATAGCATCTAACGACTTTTGACATAGCGGAAGCGGAGGGAGATTGTCTTAAAGGCATTGACCCATCATACTGTCCTATCTCAAAAATCTGTCAACATTTTCAGATTCATTTGTTCACCATGCTCCAATACAGATGTGTATTTATATCCTGCAGATTTATTTAATATACGTATTTTTGTTTTTATTTTTTTGGTTACTTCTTTTTCTTAGAAGACTCAACTTGAGCACTAACTCTCTGTTTTGTCCTTGAAACGATGGTAATTGGTAAATATATATATATATATATATATTTATAACACGAAGCTTAAATACACATGAACAGCAGTAGATAAAGAAAATCAACCATTAAAGACTATTTGCAGCCAAGTCTGGCATCAGAATCAACAGAGGAACGAAAGACAGTAAATAAGCAATAAGAAAAAAATAACAAAACTTGAGCAAAGCAAGATAGCAAACATGAACTAAAAGAATTAAAAACAACTTGGATTTGGAAGAAAAAAGTATTAATAAGAAATCCAACAGCAAAATAAATAGATAAATAATCAAGAAAACTAATAAATTTATTGATAAAGTAAGCACGGAAATATACTTGGTGTAACCGTTGAAATAGGCTACGGAGAGCAGGCAACGAGAAGAATGAAAGAAGAAGGAAAGTCTGACATCAAAATCAACAGAGGAACCAAGTAATTGTTGTAGAATCTCCCCTGTTTCCTTTTTGTTCACCTTCTTGCTTCTCTCCCTACGGTGATTTAGATGGCCAGACCTTTATCCTGTTTGGGGTTTTCCAAAAGCTTTTTTTTTTTTTTTCTTTTCATCTTTTAAGTTCGAAAACTGTTTTTAAAAAAATTTTAATAAACTGTTAAAAGAGCTTTTGTCTTATAAAAATGTTTTTAATTAACGTCACAAAATATACTTTATAAAAAAAAAACTTTTAAAACAGATTTAAAATTTATATCAAAGTATTAATAATACATTAAAAACTTAAATATAATATTTTTATAATTTTAAAAATAACTAAAACTATTTTGATTTATTAAAACCTTTTTAAAAATACGGTTCCAAACACTCATTGAAAAGCTACAATTTTTACTTTTTTTTTGTTAATTAAAAGCACAAGTAAAAGTTGTGCCAAACGGGCCCAAAGCCCTTGCTTTGTCTTCTCTGTAGTAGACGGTTAGCAAACATATTTCTATGGACTTACTTGCAATAAAAATATGTTTTTGTGGCTTTAGTGAGAATGTTTAGTTTTTTGGGGGCTTTATAATTAAAAGAAACTGTACTTATTGTTGTACTAAAGGAAGTCAATACTTGTTTTATGATTTTTCACTCTGTTCTTTCCCTCACAGCCGTGAACCACTTGGCTTCTGTGGCGAGAACATTTCCCACCCCACTCTGTAGAGAGAGCTTTTTCCCTCTTCTTCGGGCTCTCTTTAGTTTGGCCGGTCTTCGGTTAACACCGTCGATCAGGAATGAGGTCGTCGATCTCCAACTCAACCTCAGGTTCAGCCGCCGCACACACTAAGTCACAAAAAAAAAAAAAAAAAAAAAAACATCATCTTATTGAGCATTGTATGCCTAAGCAAAATTCAGCCAAAACACAAGTGGAAATGTAGTATTTTAGCCCTCTAAAATCACAAAGGAGTGTAAGAACAAGCTATCTTTTAAACCTCATTATTGGATTCCCTCGAAACCCCATATTTTTTTACATGCTATTTTGGACCTAAAGTGAAGCTTTTCTACAGTTTTGAACTCCGAGTCTTATAGCATACCTAACGTAAGTTTAAATTGATGTTTTTGATGAAATTTTAATTTGTTTGAAGCTAGAAATATAGTTCTTTTAGTTATGGTTTCTTTTTTTGGTAAACTTTGAGACCTGTTTTGCTCTTGGAAATGAGTGTTTTGAAGATTTTTGAGATGAATGAAAAATTTATGTTATGAATTTTTTTGTTGGTATTGTTACGATACAAAAATGTTTAGATTTTAATCAATGGCGGATTGGAATGAAGTTTGCATAGTTTTTATGCATATTTTTAAGTTGCATACAAGATATTTGTGAAAATACCTAATTGAAGTTTCTGAAATTTAGTAGCAGCAGTGGGGATTACAAAATTTATATCTCAATTTATACTTTGAATTTGGAGCTGAAATTTTGTGGTGTTATAGTGGACATACCAATCTTGCTTTCTACAAAATTTCGGCTATAGTTGCTTTAAAAGGAAATTTTAGTGAATTTTCAAAACTAGGGTCTTGCTGTAGAAATTTCTAACACCATTGTGCAATAGCTTTGGTTGTGCTAAAATCTGTTTTACAAAGATTTTAAGTAGTCAAAATCTTTTATTATGATTCTATAATGTGTATATTTATATTTTGTGATGATTTTGGATTATTTAGATTTTTTTTAACATGTTTTCTTTAGTAGTTACACCTTTTGAATTTATACCAAACTAGTAAGGTATGACCTTATGAGTGGAAACAAAAAATGTAAAACGGTTTAAGAATGGATTTTAGGGCAAGCACAACGAGGCCTTCTCGAAACAGTGAACTCAACTCTTCTACCATAGTTCAACTTTCAAAAGAGGTAAGTAAGAATTCTACTTATGGTGTCATAAAAATTTAAAAGTATATGATATATGTTTTCTTGCTTTGCATATGTTTATATTTTATAGAGAAAAGGTATGAATAGTCTATGTTTTATGAAATATAAGAAGTTTGAAAAGTGAAAGAAAATATTGTGTCTTGAAGAATTTCAGGGTCTTTTTTAATGCTTTTAAGATTTGTTAAATATAGTTATGATTTATGTATATTAAAAGATAGGAATATGCAGAGTATTGTGTCATTAAGATTAAATGATACCCATAGATCGGTCCCGAGTGGGACATGACTGAAACCAATGTTTAAGATCCTTTGACAACAATTAATATGTTTGGCCGAACTTAAAAGAAAAGGAATTGAATGATTATGGACTCTATATACCAAGAAATAACATTTTCACGGTTTTGTTTTCATTTTTAAGTTATGTAAATGTATATTGAATAGTAATCCATATTATGGTCTGTTTAACCTACGTTTATGTTCCACTTACTGGGCTTCTAGTGCACACAGTTTTTATGACACTGGTGATGATGACAGTAAGGTTGAAACGGCATAAAGTTAGGTTGAATATCTTTTGGAAACCGATGATTTGAAGTCCATGTACATCCAGTGCATGTAAGAGGGTTGTAAGGAAAAACTTAATCTTTTGGTCTTTTTGATTGGCTACACTAAAGTTCTTTTGCTCTTAAGTGATTGTAAATATTAGTTTTTGTTTTATTTTTACACTTAAACCTTAATGGGGTATTTGTAAAAATTAATTGCTAGCGTCTAATCTATTGACTATTTTTGTTTCTTTATATTTTCTTTTCGGTTGTATGAGATTATTAAAATGCATAATGAACTGACATTTTCTATTGGAAAAACAAGTATGCAGCAAAATTTTAAAAATTTTAAAATTAGAGTTTTTTCAAAATACAAGTTTGACATGCTATATACATAAATTAATCAGATTTTACTAACCTTTAAATGCCGAAGAACTCCTACAATCAGTGAAGAGAAAAACGTTTTAAAAAAGCCTTAACTTACAAGTCTTCTTTGCTATTTTCTATCCACGATTAGAGTGTGCACTACAACAAATTCGAGATTATACGACCTTTGTTTAACTACCTTTTCTTAAAAACCGTAGTAATAAAGGAAAAAAAAAACACATGGAGTTACGCCCATGAAGACGAAAACCGTCGTGGAATGGGCGACATGTACCATGACGGTTTTTTAAAAACTGTCGTGGTAAGCCAAATCTACCACGACGGTTTTTTAAAAAACTGTCGTGGTAAATTACGTACATACCACGACGGTTTTCATAAAAACCGCCGTGGAAGATGGTCAGTGAAAATTAAAAAACCCGCTCTTATCACAATCAGCGAAATTTTAAAAGGCCCGCTCTCTCTCTCTTTCTTATTCGAATTAGCACTCAAACTCAACCATTTTCTTTCTAAACCCAGTCTTACCCCTCTCTCTCTCTAACCCTCGAGTCCTTTCTCTCTACCACTACTGTCGCCACTGTCGTCTTTGCCTCAATCCAACATGCTGCCGTTAGGCTCAAGGCCTCCACAAGCTACGAGCTCGTCACCATCACTCGTTTGTGAAAGTTCTTCTCTTCAAGTGTCTTCTCTTTAAGCTCGTCGCCTCTATGAACCCACCATGGCCCATGTCTGACTACCATTTGGTAAAATTTTGTTTCTTTTTTTACTGTTTAGTTTTTTTTTAAAGAAATTTAGTTATATAATTTTAGTTTTAATTATTTATGGTTTGTGTATGAGTTTGTATATGTCATGCTCGCTTCCATTTGATGAACTCTCTAAGTGTTCTTCTCTTTGAGCTCATTACCCTCATGACCCACTGTTGCCCTCCTCCGACCGCCATTTGGTAACTTTCTATTTCTTTTTTTTATTGTTTAGTTTTTTAAATTTTTAGTTATATTGTTTTAGTTTTAATTATTTTATGGTTTTTGTGAACTAATTTGTTTTAGTTGTTTAATTCTAGTTTTAGTTTTAATTACTTTCTATGTATTTGTGTATGTGTTTGTATATGTGATGCGCACTACACGTTTGATGAAAATCCTCTACGATCATCATAGCAATTATTTATATTTTTTGTTTCTTAAAACTCACTAGCAATCACGGCCTTGTATTTGTGGATAATATATAGGACTAGCCATCCTGTGGGAAATTAAAAATTCTGGTAATTTTTTTTTGCTGATGACTGATCTTCCACGACGGTTTTTGACTATTTTTACAAAAGTCGTCGTGGAAACTATACATTACATGACGATTTTTACAAAAACTGTCGTGGAATGTAAAAATTAACCAAGATTATAAGACGTTTATGAAAACTGTCGTATAATCTACACATTCCACGATGATTTTTTAAAAAACCGTCGTGGTAGCTTCCTATAGAACACACTTAATACTTGCCATTAGCGTCATTCTATGATGGTAAAAAATGTCGTGAAAAATCTCTTTAGTACCACGACAGACAATTTCATGACAGTTTTTTAACAGTCTTGAATGCTTTTATGACGGTTTAAAACCGTCATGTGATCCTCAATTTTTACTAGTGGTGTGTGGGCATACGTTGTACAGCTCTTCCACTGGTAACTCACATTCCAACCAATTGAGAAGACCCAAAGCAAAAGTTTGTGATTCTGAACAAAAGCTCTCAGGGAGTTTCAAAGTATCTAACACTATATAATACTCACTCTTAACTTCTCAACTTATCTAAATAACTGAGAAAACCCACTCCTTATTTATAGATGTAGGACCCAAGGTTGGTCATTATCAAATAAGACCTCAAAAATTTGAATTTGCACGTCAAAAACACATGACCAAATTATCGTTAAATCGGCAGATTGAACTAACGGATCGGTATGCCGAACTCACTCCATCGGCATGCCAAACTAACTAATCGATCTATTGAACTTGCGATAATATGATTCTTGAGAATCTTTTATTTCCTACCCGAGATTCTTTAGATAGAGCCTCAGTTTTAATTCAAATAACCCAATAGAAAAGTTATCTTATTAAAATAGTCATATCTAAATAATCTCTAGGAAACTAAATATTCTTGATAATTCAACAAGTTTATCTTGAATTAATTTGTAAAATTAATTCAACCGATAAATAGACATGAATTATCTGATCCTATCAAATTTCAGCCAATTTAATAATTTAACATAAGTCACCAATTTATTGAAAAAAATGTCGTATCATTATAGGATTTATTATGAGCTAGCCAAGGGGGCCTGACGGACCTTGTTGAGGTGTTGAGATCCCCGGCTGGAGCTTGATGGGCACCTTGAACGTATTACCGGGGAGGCAGCTTGGCACGACCCCGAGTTAAGTCCTAGAGAGGTCGGGAGCCCCCATGCGAATTTACCTCCCACGGGGGGAGCGCGTCCCCTAGGAGTTGAACTCGTAACCTCTTGAATAAAAGGGTTTAGAGTAACCCCTGGGTACCAATCCATCATTGACTCTAAACCCTCTTATTCAAGAGGTTACAGGTTCAACTCTTGGGGGACGCGCTCCTCCGTGGGAGGCAAATCCGCATGGGGGCTCCCGACCTCCCTGAGACTTAACTCGGGGTCACGCCGGGCTACTTCCCCTGGTAATACGTTCGAGGTGCCCGCAGGCTCCGGCCGGGGATCTCAACACCTCAACAGACCTATATAGTTCAAGCCTGATAATTATAAAATATAATATCCCGGATACATATTTTATAATTATCAACTCTAACGCTACTCGACTAAAAACTTAGGTTGCACTCTTAAACTATATAAAATTACGAAGCCTAAATTAGCTAAGTGTCCATGACATACCATAAGAAGTCATATTCTTATACGATATTCATAATCGGCTTAAGGATAAATTCTATCTTACCTTTCAGGATTATTTTTATATTACATTCTGTTATCTTACCATCCAAGTACTGTATACGATTCGGTTATACATATGCATCCAAATGGTTGAACGCTCCAATTTTTCAATTACAGGATAACGCATACAAGAGAATATCATTGACTCCGCCAATTGAGCTATGGATTCCATATTTATAAATAACAAGTCTACGCTATCAAGAGTCATGTCTCCAATATATTGGTATGCGTACCATTACAAAGTCAGGATGTCACCCTTTGATACGTCAAAAGACACAAGTCAAAATAACAGGCTCATTAGTCATTTCAAGATTAAGATACAATGCATATGATGGTCTAAAGTGAATTAATTTGCTCAGATGAAATTATAAATCTAAATCAATTCAACTTTATGTTCTGATCTAATATATTATCACCGATGACAATGTACCAATGTTTCTACTCACTAAGTCCAATTTCGATGGCCAAGACAAACTATCTCTCGTCAGGGATGTAGACAACATAACAATCTTAGCATGAATGAAACGCCCAACTTTATTCCCTCAATTGCGGATCATATGATTTAGACCATCACCTTTAGAATCATGTCTTCTGCATAATCTATCAATCATATACTTGATTCTTAAAGGTTTATACCAACAGTCTCAGACTTTTATTTGCTTAACATAAATTTAACAAATATGATCGTAAAGATGACAACATTTGGTATGTGAACAATAAATAAATTCTTTATTGATAAAATGTCTCCAAAAATATATTACAACATTTTACTCTTTAGGGCATACATGTCTAACATTTGCTAGCTAAGTTTAGTTAAAAACTAACCTAGTTAGGAGATGTTACATCCAGCGAATGTAAGTTTTTTTTTTTTTTTTTTTTACAAATATAAATTTGTTCGTACATTTGTTGTCACACATAATTGAGCAATAGGTTTTTAATTAATTATTTTTAATTAATAAGATTAATTAAAATGTGTTTGAATTAATTAATTAATTAATGAGATTGTTTAAATATATTTTGATTTCTTGGGACATATATGTGATGAGACCACACTATGTCTATGGCAACATAAACACAAAATTAATTAATTAATTTAAAAGTATATTTAAATAAATAAGATTTATATAAATTAATTTAACTTTTTAAATAAATAAGATTTATATAAAATAAAAAACATGATATGAGATATCAAGTGGCAGGGGTGAACATTGTGTGGGGTGGGTGAGTTTTTTGAAAATCTCAACCAACTTAATCAAAGTTTGGATGGGTTGATTTTAAATTTAATCTATCCAATCAACCCTAAAGTTCAAAACCAACTCACCCAATTAAATTTTAGGTGATTGGCCGAGTTAAGTAATATAAGAAGAAAAAAAATCAAAACTTATAATTTAACCAAAAATGAATCAAAAAACTAAAATTTAAAAGCTATTAATCATATAAAGGTCCAAAATTGTCTCAATAATTTAAAACTAACATAAAGATAAAAGCTCTACAACACAAAGTCAAATTAAATGCATTAAGTCATAAACTAACAAATAAACCATAATAGAGACTAACACAACAAAAATACTAAGAAACATCAACCAATATAATATATAATTGTCAATCTCTTATTCCAAGCATCTTCACTCAAACATCATCTACCTTTGTAATGCAAGATCCATTACTTGACTTAAAAACATAGTAAGCTTCAATTTATTGATGTAAATACAACAAATAATACACATATACATTTTTTCAAAATACATTTGTAACTTCTCATGGATCTAAGTAAAAGTAATTATCAAAAAAAAAATTAAAAAGTAAGAAGAACCAAAATAATTCAAGGATGCTAGAAATAATATACGTCAAAATGCATTTTTTAGCTTTGTGTCCCAACCCAAACCCACCCAATGAAACCTCAGGTTGGGTTAGGTTGAATTACTCGTCGGATTCCGGTTATTTTAGATTGGGTTGGATAGGTTAATTGGGTTCATTAGGTTTTTAGGTTTTTTATTCATCGCTATCAGGTGGACATAATGCCTACTTATCCCCAACAAACACTTTGGAGATTCCAGATATGTGTGTATAACTTCCTATAGTGGGAGAAGTTAGTGGGTTTTATTTTGCAAAAATTAATTAAAAATTAATTAATAACTAACTGCTTAGTTATAAAAGAAATACCAGGTACAGTTTTTATATACTTGAGATTTTTAGTCTCCAAAAAGAAAAACTAAGAGTATTTTCTATTAAAAAAAATTCTGTTATCTCATGTGTTGAGTACATAACGAAACCAAAAAAGTATGATATTAATTCATCTTTACAGTTTGACGCTCATTCGTCGTTCCATAGGTGTGGAGACTTGGCTTGGAAGGTTACGATGTCAAAGAGGAATGTTAGGATATCCTGATAGGTCTTCAAAAGGTTTGAATCTCTATCTCATACTTGTTCATTGTTAAATTAAAATTATATACCTATTCCTCATAAATAGAGTTTTGAGAAAACTTTTGATGAACAATCTATTTTTCTACTACGTTTGCTATTAAAATTCCAACAGATTTTAGTCATAAAAAAATTTCTGATTGATATAGACAACTTAGAGAAACTTAATGCATGATAAAATATTATTTTTATCAATAGTCTGAATTTATTTGTATAAATTATCAAATTATGAAAAAATATATATATATATTTTTAATACCTTTGGTAACCTACCCGATTTTGTTATTGTGAAGTGCATTATATGGAGCATATTGACAGTGGTTCCTATTAGGGAGCTCTCATTTTTTTTTAACATCCACTTAGTGCTTTCTATTAGTATAGTATATCCACTTAGTGCTTTTTATTAGTATATTATTATGTTTCTAAACATCCTTGCATGCTCCATTTTTTTCTTTTATTTTATTATTTGATCTTTAAAACGGTATGAAATTATTTTACTTGATATTTTGCTTGTAATGATTATTTATATCAAGTTAACTAACAGTGCTTCTTATTAGTAATTTTCCTGATCTCTTTTTCTGGTTTATGGATTAGATCTTGTGTTCTCTTTTTCCTTTTTTGTCTTATCCATACATATATATAAAAGAGACAACTTTATTTCCCAACACTTAACAGGTGTACCTCTTCCTTTTTTGTTTTTTGTTTTTTTCACTTTTGCTTATTCATATATATATATATATATATATTAGCTTCTATCTTTCCTCTTTCTGTTTTTTTTGGTTTCTTTTTTGCAAGAGGCTTATCTATAATCCAGTTGTTGCAAATTTACAATATGCAAGGTGCTTATTTACGGTGTGGTTTTTTAAAACATATTTTTTCCTCGTTTCGTTCATCTCAATTAAATAAATTTTTACCCTCTTACTATTTCATTTTAGCAAATATAATGTTAGTGTCAGCAAGGCATTAACAACTACATAAGATCTAAATTACTAAAAAAATAAAAAAAAAATAACAAAATAGTAATCAAAACTTCAACGTGGTATATAACTTATTGAAGTACTCCCATGTGTATCGCGCATGACGCCTAACTAATTTAATATAATAAAAATTACTCATTTTAGCCACTTTAGATACTTTAATAATCTAAATGTATTGATCTCATATAATTGCCAATCATGGCTAAATCTCTCATTAAATATTTTCCACCATACTAAATTTGTTCCTATTTGTAATTTGTTAAAGTATACTTTTTGTATTCTTAGTCTCGATGCCTCTTTGTTACTCTTTCAGATAGAGTACACATTTTTTCCCCAGATTGGTGTAAATCTTCATAACAAGGTTAAAAAATGGAGACTTCGTATTTTAAATTACTGTGCGTGACAATCCGTACGATGTTTTGTTTTCTTGCATAAAACAAGTGCACTAAAATTATTTACTTTTTGGTTAGTTTAATCTTCCTACTTTGTTTTTAACTCAACGCTTAGCCTTAAAACATTGAAATGTTTTTGCTATATGCCCATATCCCCATTTTATAGGTAATTACATTTTGGGTCATTAAATATTATGTCACTGAAATCTATCTTCTGTCATTGGTCATTAAAAAGTTGACCATTAAGACAAACATATAGTATAGTCATTAAACAAACAAAATAGGAAGTTTTGTCATTTAAAATACTAAATATTTTAGTCACTGAAAAAATTAACTAGTCAATAAAAAATACTAAATTAAATAAGAAATTTGTGATTAAAAACCTAAATTATCTAGTCATTAAAAGAACTAAATTTCTTAGTGATTAAAATACGGCTTATTCTTATATTCCTCATTATAATTCATGCATAGTTGTAATGCCTGAAAATTTCTAAATGTAATTTATTGTCACAAGTGCATAAATGAGCTTCTTTTTTTTTACAATCATGAGCTCACTATTATGGTTATTATTGTTACTATCATAGTGATTATTATTACGATTGATATCGACTAATAAATTCTATAAGTGTTTTCATTGCAGTGTAAAGATTAGAGCCTCTAGATTAAGACAATGGAGTATATATATGTACTAATTAATATATATGGTTATTGGTAATATGATGACATGTGATAGACGGCACATATTTAAAAGTTTTTTTTTTTTTTTTGGTGTGTGTGTTACTCTCACCTTATGTGTGCTGTGTATGAAAGCATACTGCTTATCTTTTTTTTTTTTGTCGATTACTCATATACATTAGAATATATATGTGTGTATTTTTTACCGGTAGAATTATATATGCTTATGTACCATTCATTTATATGTATATATGTGAGATAAGTGGAGCACGGCTGCGTCCTGCCAAGCATGTATATATGCATATTATATTATAATATAATATTTCATATCAGAATATGGGAACATTTTAGATGCATTACACTATCATGGGTTGTCCACTAAGTTCAAAAAAAACAATAAATTTGCAAACCAAGTTGTTTATATTATCATCCACCAATCTCCTTTGTTTCCCCCTGCAGCTCCTCCTTTTTGCACCACCACATCCATTTTTATATAATAAATAATGTAGGAATGATGATATTAAATAATTTTATTGTCTACAAATGTGGTCCACCTTAAACTCACATTATCAATAATCTCTCCTACATACGTGCAACACCACCCTCTACTTCCAAACCTCCATTTTCTTTTGTCTGAATTCTTTTAATCATAAGGACTTAAAATAGACCATAATGTATTGTCTATAGACACTATACATCACACACAACACTCTCTCACATCGATTCTCTCACTTTCCACGTTCAACAATTTTTGTTTTATCTTATCCTTTGTCATTGCCTCCTATAGCATATAACCATTCGCTTTAGTCCAAGACTAGATGACTAACCAACCTAGCATCTGCCATATCGACAACTTAACTACTTCCATTCATAATTATACATAACGGTGATAAACTTGATAATGATGTCTCATGCCTCCATGTATTGTCGTGTAATACATCCTTCTTTATATATATATATATATATAAGTTATAAATATTATTGTTATACTATTCTTTTAGTAAGTGATAGACAAAACATCACATAGTGGGATAATATAATAATCATGCCTCCTTGTAATGCGGTTCCTTTGATAAATGTTATATGTATATATATTCATATATGAAAAAAGAAAAAAAAGCTATGGATTATTCTTAGATGCATGAGCACATATTAGTATTGCTTACCAGCACACTTTCTTATCATATTAGATTGATATGATAAGGGTTCCTCGACAAATCCATCACACCTCCATGTCTTCCTCTAATTGTTTATGTTTTTATTTATTTGTCTGATTTATTTAAGCTATAAGACTTCATGGAAACCCATCACTTCCTGTCTACTAATGATACATTAACATTATCAACAACTCCGGACATCTCCTCTCTCTCACTATCTTTTGGGTCTATCTCTCACTCTTCCTTTCATTCCCCCGAGTGCATAAGTTGGTTATAGTTGCATATAGAATGTACTAATACCACGCTCATTATTCTTGGCTTTTCTGATTTCTCTGAATACTTTTCTTTCTTCTTTCTTTTGCTATTTCTCTGCACTATTTTCATATGTTATATATATATATATCCTCCACGATGTAATGTTTTCGTGAACTCCTTCCCCGTGTAATCCTTCTCTTCATGAAAAGATTAGGTGATATATATTTTAATAAAATATCTTCATCATTACCCTCTATATTCTTCCCGTGCATAGTTGTTTCCTTCCATCAACAGTGTTTCATATGTTCAACAAGCACTCTTGTCATTTACAACCAAGGATTTCCAGCTTTAAACCACCATTATTCACCCCTTGAATCCACCACTAAATGTTTCCCAAACCATAAAGTAGGCCTTCCTCAAAGTTGAAACTAAAGTCGACATACTACGACATATTCGACGATGCCGTAATCGGAACCTTATTATAAATATTTGGCCATATATGTTTTTAATATTCAATCAATAGGACCGGAGAATGGAAGGGAAAAAAAGAAAAAAGAAAAAGGAGCCAACCACACAATAAAAAGAACAATCCGCAATTAAAGCACAAACAATAGAAATTCAAAAGAAGCGTGACAGCAAACGACAACGAAAGAAGAGAACCACAATAAAAAAATCGAAGACAACAGTAAAAGCGGCCAAAAACAATAGCAGGACAATAAAAAGCAAAAAAAAAAAAAAAAAGCCAAAAAGAAAAAGAAAAAAAGTTCAAGGGCAAAAAAAAAAGGGAAAATGACAGTTAGAAAACTAAAAAAAAAAACCCATTTTTAAAGTGCTTGGAGTTATGGTTGAAACTACACATTTTCAAGCATAAACAATGTAAAGTTTTTATATATTATAACATAAAACAAAAAAAAATAACTATAGTATAAAGCTACTAGCAACTACATTATTTTGAACAAAAAATGGTTTAAACATTAGTTTAGACCGCTTTTCCAAATACCTTATTTGTTTGACAGATCTAAAGACAGGAGCAAGATGGTTAAATATAGTAAATAAAACATCAACTCTGTAATTTCCTCCTAAATTCGATGGCTAGCGTAGGATGTGAAAAGGACCCTCATTTCCAAAGTTTCCAACTTTTCGGTCAAGTACTTCTCTTGGTGTGTATGATGTAAAGAAAAGTAGTCCTGAATAAAACGAAATTTTGTGGTTTTTTTAGCCTGCCGTTTAACGTATATGAATATGAAATGTACTAATATCAATAAAATACCTTAATTTAGATGAAATTGACTTATTAATGAGGTTATAATTATTAGATATATATATAGAGGTGTCAATTCAGGCCAAAAAGAAAAATTGGGCCGGCCTGGCCCGACCTGATTAACGAAAAGAGAGGCCTAGCCGGATTTAAAGCCCACTGGGCCTAGAGTCATGCCGGGGCGCGCTTATTTTAATAAGGGAATTTTAAAAAATGAGGAATTTTTATAAATGTCATCTTTCAAGATTTACTTTTTGTAAATGACATATATGTTTATTTGTAGCATAACTTAACATATAATATGAATGATAGTGTGGTATAAATTTTTTTAAGTGTGGCATAAATAAACACAACTTTTAAAAGTATATCGTAACATGTAATTTTCTTAAAATTCCCGGCCCGGCCTAGTTCTAGTTTGGGAGGGGCCGGTGTCGACGGGCCATAGGAGGGCCCCTTGGCCCAACCCAAATTGATTGCTCTAGATACATATAGTTATAGCTAATCAAGAATGAACTGATGTCAATTACTGATGTAGTGCTGTGAAAAAAAAATATTTCCTTAATTTTTAAACAATTCGACCTTTTTCAATTTTTGAAACGGTTGGCCATTTATTCAAAAAAATGGTTAAGAATAGACTATTTGTCTAATTTTTCTTTATTTTTTTAATAATAAAAGCTACTGTAAATAAGATTAAAAATCTTTACAGGATTAACCCTACTGTTTTAAACCACAAAAAAGTTGGATGTCCAATTTCTAAGTACTTTATAATTTTGCTAATAGCCTTTCAAAATCCGAATTTATCTGTACATAGTAATTAACAAACAGAAATGGAGATGCAAAACTTAAAAAAAAAAAAAAAAAAGGTGTAGGCATATATAAAAGAAGAATATTTTCTCTTCTTTTACTCCGTTTCTTGATTTCTTGCCAATACAATTTCAGCTTATAAATTGGAATGCATATTTAAGGATTAACAAGCGGAAAAGTATACGTTGGTTAAACACGAAGGGAAAAGACCTCAAGTTTCTTTACTTATTTCTCACAACACGTTTTCTGTGTAAGACTAAAGGCGGGGTTTAAAAACTTGCTGGGAAACTTCATGAAAAGTGATGGACGTCCACATTCAAGCCTTTCACAATATATATATATATATATATATATATATAAAAGAGTAATCCTATTTAATTCTATGAGATTATAATCCCGTTACGGTTTTATAAGTAGCGGGTTTATAACCCCATAGGAACGAAAAGAATTTTTCTATATTAAAATGTACACTTGCCAAAGCTTAGCACTTTTCCCATGTTTCTAGTCACTTCATGGCAACAATGGACTCATAAAATCATTCTAATTATTGTACTCAGATCAACGGTCCAATTTTACCATCAAACATTTTGCAAGGTGCTTTGCTTTATTACAGGGCTAATATTGTACGTCTCTCAAATCGGGGATGAACTTGTTTAAAGATTACAAAGAGGTGGCCGAGAGACGCGGAAAGTTAGAAGAATATTTCGCGAATTGCTTCTCCGTGTCCAAAATTAAACAAGATATTAGATAATATAAGATTAAATATTAGTTTTCTTCTGCAACGGCCTAAAATGAAAATAAAAGGGAGACAATCCGCCATTTGATTTCTTGCATGCAAGGGACGCCACTGGAATTCCTCCACCATTTCATTTCTACCAAGCAAGTTGGTCCCATTTCTAACTACCAAGTCCCATGTTGATATGTCTCAAAAAAAAAAAAAAAAAAAAAAGAGGAAACGAGAGAGAGGTACATAATATTAACTGCCTTTCAGCTTGATCCGTACTTCTGATTTATGATTCTACAATGGAAATTATTGAACGCCTTAGACTAGTGAATTATATTATGCTACAATCATGAACTTTATCATTAAAAGGTATCCATGCGGTCGTATACGTCTTTAATTATGGTTGAAATATAAATTACAACTTGAGACGTACTAGCTAGAATTTTAAGCTATTGATGAAGTATGTAAAAAAATATAGTATGGCAAGAAAATAGTGGAGTGTAGATGAACGCAGTGTGATCGCAATTTATAGACTGTTTGGAAGAACAGTTGAAACCAATAGTTTTTATTTAAAACTTGTAGCATGTGAGAGTTTTACAACGTAATTTTTTACTGTAGCATGTAAAAGCTTAACCGCTCTTCCAAACATCCCATAAGTAGAGCAAAGACTTTCAAGAGAAGGAGACGGGGATAGTTTCTTCAAAATAGACAGTCAAGTCCAATTAAAAGTTTTTTTCAATTTATGAAGTGGAGTATATGTCTGAAGTAAATCAGTACTGGAGATTGGATTATGTCTTAAGAAGTCTATAAGAGAGGGCCAACGTAGGAATTAATCGTCAATACACAATTTGTAAATTTCTGGTGCCCATAACAAAGCTTCTGTTGGTTTCATAAACTGTTTTAAAAAAAATTGCCAAAGCCTGGTATGGATCGAATCGCATATTTCAAAAAAAAATTTCTCAAAAACTTTTTCCCGCGATCATTATTTATATTAGTTTAATAAAATAATGTAAGAAAGTGATTGAACAATTTTACTACCGTTCAATTAAGACGATATTCTTAAACTTTACCAAAGACCTTCAACTCCAAATCCTCAAGAACATCACAGATTTTTCTCAACATTCTCCGAATTACGATGAACACAAACAAATGGGCGTTTTTATTTGCGTTTTTATCACACAACTTAATTTAAGATTACTTTATATTTTCAACACATGAGATAAAATGATAAAAGAGAAAAGGATAAACTCTCTGGGATAATATGCTCTTTTCTCTGGAAAAAGTACGTTATATTTCTTATGTCTATTTTCTCTCACTAAAACTCTTTTAAATAATTGACATAATTTTGAATTAGTTAATTAATTAATTAGTTTAAAACCACTTCCACATGAAGTAGAAAAATTCGCCCCACTTTCAAAGTGAGTGGCGTTTTTAGCTCTTAAGGGAGAGATAAAATCTCTCCCCTTATCCCATTAATCAGTTTAATTTTATCCAAAATGAATCTGTTTAAAATAAATAAAACTGATTGAATCAGTTTAATTTTATCTAGAATGAATCTCATCAAAATAAATTAACTGATCGAAAGATCTAAAGATTGGAACAAGATGGTTAAATATAGTAAATAAAACATTAGCTCTGTAATTTCCTCATAAATTCGATGCCTAGTGTAAGATGTGAAAAAGTCTGTCAATTCCAAGTCTCCAACTTTTTGGTCAAGTACTTCTCTTAGTGTGTATGACGTAAAGGAAAGTAGTCCTTGGTAAAACGAAATTTCGTGGTTTTTTTAGCCTGTCGTGTAACGTATATGAATATGAAAGGCATTAATATCAATAACATCTGTTAATTTAGACCCAATTGACTCATTAATGATGTTATAATTATTAGATATATAGAGTAGTTAAAATTATAACTAATCAGTGATAAACGGATGTCAATTAATGATATACTACTATGAAAAAATTATTTCCTTAATTTTTAAACAATTTGTCTATTTCTTTAATTTTTGAAATGTTCAGCCGTTTGTTTTGAAAAAAGGTGGTAAAAAAATAGACTATTTGTCTAATTTTTCTTTAAATCTTTTTATAATATATGCTACTATAAGTAGGATTAAAAATCTTTACAGGATTCCCTACTGTTTCTAAGCACAAAAAAGTTGGATGTCCAATTTCTAAATACTGTATAAATTTTGCTGATAGCCTTTTAAAGGCCGAATTTATCATGTACATATGGATTAATTAATAAAAAGAAATGGAAATGAAAAACTTGAAAAAAAAAAGAAGAAAAAAAAGAGAATATTTTCTTGATCTTCTCGATTATTTCTCACGTTTAATTTGCCACTCCGTTTCTTGATTTCTTGCCATTACTTCCTCAGCTTATATATTGGAATGCATATTTAAGGATTAACAAGCAGAAGAGAAAAGTTTATATTGGTTAAATACAAAGGGAAAAGACCTCAAGGGTTTGTGTGATAGTGTTTTCTAAATAGCTAAAAATGGTTTTGTTTTAAAAAATGATAATTTTTTAGAAATTGTGTTGAGAGTATTTTTAAAATTTCTGCCTCAAAAAGCATGCAAAAATGTTTTCAAAAATTTTCAAAACAATATCAATCGGGGCCAAATTTCTTTACTTATTTCTCACAATACTGTTTTCTGTGTAAGACTAAAGGTAGTGTCTAAACTCTTGCTGGGAAACTTCGTGAAAGGTGGCCGAGCCCGAGAGACGCAGAGAATTAGAAGAACTCAAGAATTCCTTCTCTGTGTGGAAAATTAAACGAGATATAAGATTAGATAACACTAATTAGTTTTCCAAAATAGCCTAAAACAAAAGTAAAAAAAGGAGACAATTATGTCATGTCAAAGCTGTTTTCAAGAAGTAAACGCAGGTCTTAACTTCTTGCATGCAAGAGACGCCAGTGGAATTCCTGCACCATTTGATTTCTACTAAAAGTGTTGGCCCCATTTCTGACTACCAAGTCCCGTATAGATAATCTCAATATTCTAGCCAAGATAAGATAAAAGACTAAAAAAAAGAGACAATTGTCTGTCATTTCAAAACCGTTTTCAAGAAGTAAACGCACGGCTTAATTTCTTGCATGCAAGAGACGCCAGTGGAATTCCTACACCATTTGATTTCTACTAAACGTGTTGGGCCCATTTCTGACTACCAAGTCCCATGTAGATAATCTCAATATTCTAGCCAAGATAAGATAAAAGACTAAAATAAAAAGGAATCGAGAGAGATACATAATATCAACTGCCTTTTAGCTTGATGATCCGTACTTCCTAGTTATTAATCTATAATGGCAATTATTAGATGCTGAGACTAGTTATTATATTTACGCCACAATCATGAACATACATGTGGTTCATATATTTCTTTAATTATGACGTAAACGAAAGTAGTCATGGATAAAACCAAATTTCGTGGTCTTTTGTAGCCTGCCGTATAACATATATGGATATGAAAGGCATTAATATCGATAATATGTTAATTTAGACTAAATTGACTCATTAATGATGTCATAATTATTAGATATTAGAGGTGTCAATTCGGGACAAAAAGAAAAATCAGACTGGCCTAGCCCGGCCCGATTAATGAAAAGAGAGGCCCAGCTGATTTAAAGTCTGCATGGGCCCAGGACAGCTGATTTAAAGTCTGCATGGGCCTAGGATTGTGCCAGGGCACCCGTATTTTTATAAGGGAATTTTTAAAAAATGAAGAATTTTCATAAATGTAGTCTGTCAAGATTTATTTTTTATAAATGCCACATATGTTCATTTGTAGCATAACTTAATACGAATGATGGTGTGTCATAAAATTTTTTTAGTGTAACATAAATAAGCACAATTTTTAAAAATATGACATAACATGTAATTTTTTCAAAAAATTATCTAATTGGGTTGGCCTGGCTCGGCCTAGTTCTAGTATAGGATGGACCAGACCAAGCTCTGTCTAAGAGAGACGGGCCAGGGGCTGGCCGGTTGGCCCGACCTAAATTGCCAACTCTAGATATATAGACTAGTTATAGCTAATCAAGAATTAACTACTGTCAATGAATGATGTAGTGCTGTGAAAAAAAAATTATTTCCTATGTCTGACCATTTATTCTAAAAAAAGGTTAAAAAAGGACTATTTGCCTAATTTTCCTTTATTTTTTTTTAATAATAAACACTACTACAAATTGGATTAAAAATCTTTACAGGATTAACCCTACTGTTTCAAAGCACAAAAAAGTTGGATGTCCAATTTCTAAATACTTTTTAATTTTGCTAATAGCCTTTCAAAATCCGAATTTATCGTGTACATATTAATTAACAAGCAGAAATGGAGATGCAATGCGAAAAAAAAAAAGAAATGAAATGAAAAAAGAAAAAAAGGTGTAGGCGTATATGCAAGAAGAATATTTTCTCTTATTTTTCTCCTCTATTATTCCTCACGTTTAATCTGTTACTCTGTTTCTTGATTTCTTGCCAATACAATTTCAGCCTATATATTGGAATGCATATTTAAGGATTAACAAGCAGAAAACTATACGTTGGCTAAACACGAAGGGAAAAGACCTCAAGTTTCTTTACTTATTTCTCACAACACGTTTTCTGTGTAAGACCAAAGGTAGTATTTAAACGCTTGCTGGGCAACTTCGTGAAAGGTGATAGGCATCCACGTTCAAGTCTTTCACAACATATGCATACGAGCGATCCTGTTTAATCTTATTGAATTATAACCTCGGTACGGTTTTATAAGTAGCGGGTTTATAATTCATAGGAATGAAAAGAATTTTTCTATATTAAATGTACACTTGCCAAAGCTTAACACTTTTCACATGTTTCTAGTCATTTCATGGCAACAATGGACTCATAAAATCATTCTAATTATGGTATACGGATCATCGGTCCAATTTTACTTTTAAACATTTTGCAAGCTGCGTTGCTTTATTACGGGACGAATATTATACGTCTCTCAAATCGGGGATGAACTTGTTTAAAGACGACAAAGAGGTGGCCGAGAGACGCTGAAAGTTAGAAGAATATTTCGAGAATTGCTCCTCCGTGTTCAAAATTAAACAAGATATTAGATAATATAAGATTAAATATTAGTTTTCTTCTGCAACGGCCTAAAATGAAAATAAAAAGGAGACAATCTGCAGTTTGATTTCGTGCATGCAAGGGACGCCAGTGGAATTCCTCCACCATTTGATTTCTACCAAGCATGTTGGTCCCATTTCTGACTACCAAGTCCCATATTGATAAAAGTCTAAAAAAAAAAAAAGAAACGAGAGAGAGCTGCATAATATTAACTGCTTTTTAGCTTGATCCGTACTTCTGATTTATTATTCTAAAATGGAAATTATTAGACGGCTTAGACTAGTGAATTATATTTATGCTACAATCATGAACTTTATCATTAAAAGGTTTCCATGCGGTCATATATGTCTTTAATTATGGTATGAAATATAAATTACAACTTGAGACGTACTAGCTAGAATTTTAAGCTATTGATGAAGTATCTAAAAAAATAGAATATGGCAAGAAAATAGTGTAGATGAACACAGTGTAATTGCAATTTATAGGCCGTTTAGAAAAACAATTGGAACTAATAGTTTTTGTTTGAAAACTGTAGTGTACGAGAGTTTTACAATGTAGCTTTTTACTGTAGCATATAATAATTTTACATTATTTACAGTTGCAACTAATGGTTAAAACCGCTCTTCTAAACAGCCCTATAAGAAAGGTGAAAGACTTTCAAGAGTTTCTCGGAAATACACAGTCAAGTCTAATTAAAAGTTTTGTTCAATTTATGAAGTGGAGTATACGTCTGACGTAAATTAGTACTGGAGATTGGATTATGTCTTAAGAAGTCTTTAAGAGAGGGCCAACGTAGGAATTAATCATCAATACAGAGTTTGTAAATTTCTGGCGCCCATGACAAAGCTTCTGTTGGTATCATAAACCGTTTTTAAAAAAAAAAAAATTGCGGAAGCTTAGTATGGATCGAATTGTATATTTTAAAAAAATTTCTCAAAAACTTTTTCCAGCGATCAATACTTATGTTAATTTAATGAAATAACGTAAGAAGGTGATTGAAAAAAAATTTCTTATGTCTATTTTCTCTCATTAAAATCCTTTTAATACTGCAAAGAAAGTAATTGATATAATTTTGAATTAATGAATTAGTTTAAAACCACTTCCACATGAAGTAGAAAAATTCGCCCTACTTTCTAAGTGAGTGGCGTTTTTAGCTGTTAAGGGAGAGAGAAAATCTCTCCCATTATTCCGCTAATTAGTTAATTTTATCGAGAATGAATCTGGTCAAAATAAATTAAACTGATTGAAAGATCTAAAGATTAAAACAAGATGGTTAAATATAGTAAATAAATCATTAGCTCTGTAATTTCCTCGCAAATTCGATGGCTAGTGTAAGATGTCAAAAAGTCAGTCAAGTCTAAGTTTCCGACTTTTCTTTCTTTCTTTCTTCTATGCTTCACAAAGCAATGGAGGGGCTATATATACTTAGCCATTTTCCTCCACACAAAATGATCTTAATAAATTAATCTGATAAAATTTTGACCATGTAAATTGTTCCTACCGACAAACTCATTAGCTACATCATTATCACATTTATTAGCAAACTTACCTAACTTAAGAAACTTTTAAAAATTGGACTTGGTCAAGTTTTGGGCTTTGCAATAAAACAAATTTATATTTCAACATAACATAAGATGCAAAAAGTCCGGCACCTCCGAACTTTTCGGTCAAGTACTTCTCTTGGCGTGTATGACGTAATAAGAAAGTAGACCTTGATAAAACAAAAATTCCTGCTTTTTTTTTTTTTTATCCTGCTGTAAATGTATATGAATGGGGAAGGCATTAATAACAATAAGATCTGTTAATTTAGACCTAATTGACTCATTAATGATGTTATAATTATTAGATATATAGAGTAGTTAAAATTATAGCTAACAAATGATGAACGGATGTCAATTAATGATATACTGTTGCGAAAAAAATTATTTCCTTAATTTTTTAAAAGATTTGGCCATTTCTATAATTTTTAAAAATTCCGTCATTTATTTTGAAAAAAGGTGGTAAAAAATAGACTATTTGCTTAATTTTTCTTTAAATCTTTTTATAATATATGTTACGATAAATAGGATTAAAAATCTTTACAGGATTAAACCTACTGTTTCTAGGCACAAAAAAGTTGGATGTCCAATTTCTAAATACTGTATAAATTTTGCTAGTAGCCTTTTAAAGTCCGAATTTATCATGTACATATGTGCTAATTAACAAACAGAAATGGAGATGAAAAACTTGAAAACAAAAAGAGAATGTTTTCTTGATCTTCTCTATTATTCCACACTTTTAATTTGTTCACTCCGTTTCTTGATTTCTTGCCATGACTTCCTCAGCTTATACATTGGAATGCATATTTAAGGACCGACAAACAGAAGAGACAAGTATAAGTTGGTTAAACACGAAGGGAAAAGACCTCAAGTTTTGTTACATATTTCTCACACCACGTTTTCTGTGTAAGGCTAAAGGTAGTGTTTAAAGTCTTTCTGGGAAACTTCGTGAAAGGTGGCCGAGCCTGAGAGATGCGGAGAATTAGAAGAATTCAAGAATTCCTACTCTGTATGGAAAATTAAACAAGATTTAAGATTAGATTACATTAATTAGTTTTCCGCAATAGCCTAAAACAAAAGTAAAAAAAAAGGAGACAGCTATCTGTCATTTCAAAGCTGTTTTCAAGAAATAAAGGCTGGGCTCGATTTCTTGTGTGCAAGGGACGCCTGTGGAATTCCTGCACCATTTGATTTCTACAACGCGTGTTGGTCCCATTTCTGACTACCAAGTCCCATATAGGTAGTCTCAATATTCTAGCCAAGATAGGATAGAAGACTAAAATAAAAAAGATCGAGAGAGATACATAATATCAACTGCCTTTTAGCTTGATGATCCGCACTTCCGAGTTATTAATCTATAATGGCAATTATTAGATTCCTGAGACTAGTGATTATATTTATGCTGCAATCATGAACATACATGTGGTTCATATATTTCTTTAATTATGGTATGAATGTAAATTACAGCTTGATCATGAGACATACTAGCTAGAATTTTAGCTATCGATTAAGTATCTAAAAAATAGAGTATAGCAAGAAAATAATGGAATTCATACAAACACAGTGTGATTCCAATTAATAGACGATTTGAAAGAATAGTTGAAACTAATAGTTTTTTTTCGTTGAGAATTATAACATGTGAAAGTTTTACACTATAACCTTTTATTGTAATATGTGAAAACTTTATACTATTTACAGTTGTAACCCTTCTTCCAATTCCAAACAGGCTATAAGAAGAGCAAAGACTTTCAAAGAGAAAAAGATGGGGTAGTTTCTTGGAAACAGGCTGTCAAGTCCAGTAAAAAGTTTTGGTCAATTTAGGAAGTGGGGTACTTGTCTGACGTAAATTAGTGGAGATTGGATTATGATTTAAGAAGTCTATAAGAAAGGGGCAATGTAGGAATTAACTCATCTCCAATACACAGTGTCTAAATTTCTGGTGACCCTAACAAAGCTTCAGCATGATTTCCTCCAATATTTCCATCTTTATTGGTTCAGTGACATGCATTATTATACTATTTTCCTATATTGTAGCCAACTTGGAAAATGCCATTTTCCTAGTGAAAGCTGCTGAACCAATATCACCGGCACCAAGCTTTGATTATCTCGAAGATCCTGAAGCGTTATGCCTGAGCCAAATTACTTCATCGTGGATCACCAGCACCACAAGCCATTGCAACTGGCCTGGTGTAACTTGCAACGGTAGTGGGAGCGTTACTGAAATTTCTCAACTTTCTGAGGGATTGCAGGGAAGACCATTCGAGACCTTGAATTTGGCATGCCTTCCAAATCTAGTCCGTCTGGATCTTTCCATGGCCGGACTCGAAGGGAGCATCCCGCAAGAGATAGGCAGACTTTCAAAGCTCACCCACCTTAACCTCTCCTCAAATCAATTGAGAGGTGAGTTACCATTTTCACTAGCAAATCTCTCCCTATTGGTGTTGCTTGATCTCTCTGTTAATGAAATTGGTGGTTATATACCCCCAGAATTGGGCAAATTAAGTTGTCTTCTTGCATTAAACTTGAGCTGGAACAAGTTCCAAGGTCCTATTCCTTCAGCCATTGGTCTTTTGACCAACCTCACTCATCTACACCTGTCAGGAAATTCAATTGAAGGCAGGCTACCTCCTTCTGTTTCAAAGCTGACCCAATTGGTGAAGTTTGATGCTTGTTGTAATGGCATTAACGGTTCCATTCCTGACGAAATAGGAGGTTTGAAAAATCTAGTTGTTTTGGATTTACATAATAACCAGCTTGACGGATTGCTTCCATCTTCTCTTGGTAATTTAACTAACTTGTCGGAGCTGTATCTCGATTCCAACCAAATTCATGGTCCCATCCCTCCAGAAATTGGCAGTCTTGGCACACTAAAGTCATTGAGACTTAGTGACAACAGATTTAGTGGTTGTATCCCCTTAGAAATAGGAAATTTAAGGAATTTGACACTTTTAGATCTTAGGCATAATTCTTTTGAAGGACAGTTGCCCCAATCTATAGGTCATTTAAAGAATTTGTTTGAACTGGACATTTCTTCAAACCAAATCAATGGTTCCATCCCCTTACAAATAGGGAATTTGAAGAAGATGTACCTTCTGGATCTTAGTTTTAACAACCTCCAAGGACCACTCCCTCCAACTCTAGGGCATTTAATAAAATTGTCTTCGCTACACATTAGCTCAAACAAAATCAATGGTTCTGTCCCTTCAGGATTTCGTAACCTATACAATTTGGTTACCATAGATCGTAGTTGTAACAAGCTCGTTGGTCCCATTTTTACATCTCTGAGTCATCTAGTCAAATTGAGTTATCTTGACCTAAGTTCAAACCATTTTGATGGTTCAATAGGTCAAGATATTTCGAACCTATGGCAGATATGGATGTTGGACCTATCAAATAACGAATTTTCTGGGGCACTGTCAAACCAGATTGCCCAATTATACTTTTTGAAGCATTTAAATCTTTCCCACAACAACTTAAATGGAAGCATTCCCCCTGAAATCTCTACAATTTATTCGCTAGAGACCTTGGACCTGAGTCACAACTTCCTTGGTGGGGAAGTACCCTCTCAAATTGGCAACATGCCCATGTTAACCAGGGTGGACCTTTCCTGTAACAATTTGTCCGGTGTGGTTATCTTTGAAGGAGGCTGCGATATGATAGATTTGACTCCCAGTTATCTTCTAAAATGTACGTATGGCTTGGTCGACTCTCCTCCTCATCGGAACAAAGGAAAAGCATCCATCTTTATCATTGTCATTGTCATTGTCATTGTTCCAACCTTGTTTCTAATTTTCTTACTGTTCCTCATCAAGCGCATGTTTAAAAAGAAAAATGCCCAGCCTGCTTGCCAAGAAACAAGGAATGGAGATATATTCTCCATATGGAATTATGATGGACAAATTGCATTTGAAGATGTCATAAGAGCAACTGAAGACTTCGACATTAGATATTGCATCGGAACAGGTGGTTATGGCAGTGTCTACAGAGCCCAACTACCTAGTGGCAAAGTAGTTGCACTGAAGAAACTTCATACTTCAGAGGCTGAAGAGCCAGCTTTGAGAAAAAGTTTCACAAATGAGGTGAAAACTTTGACCCAAATACGTCACAAAAACATTGTGAAACTCCATGGATTCTGTTTGCATAACAGATGCATGTTTTTGATCTATGAGTACATGGAAAGAGGAAGTTTGTTTTTTGTCTTAAACAACGATGTGGAGGCTATAGAACTCGATTGGAGCAAGAGAATCAATGTCATCAAAGGCACAGCTCATGCATTGTCTTACATGCATCATGATTGCACTCCCCCAATTGTTCATCGTGATGTGACGACCGCCAACATTCTCTTGAACTCAGAGCTAGAGGCTTTTGTTGCTGACTTTGGCACAGCTAAACTACTTGATCCAAATTCATCGAATCAAACCATGCTTGCCGGAACTTATGGATATCTTGCTCCTGGTAAGCCATACATCCGTCAATCCATCTCTTTGTTTTCGTCTGCTATCTAAATTTTATGTTTAACAATTGTTGAATTGAAGTGTAACATATATATGGAAAGAAAATTCATGAGCAATATTTTGGACTGATGTTTCAACTGGTTGTGAATGTAGAACTAGCATATACCATGGTTGTAACTGAAAAAACCGATGTCTATAGCTTTGGAGTGGTGGCACTTGAAACACTAATGGGTAGGCATCCAGGAGAAATGTTGTTATCATTCTCATCATCATCAGCCCAAAACACGTTGCTATGTGAGGTACTAGACCAACGCCTGCCACCACCGAGAAATCGTGTTGTTGCGCATGATGTTGTTCTTGTGGCTGTGCTAGCATTTGCAAGCTTGAATGCCAATCCAAAGAGTCGGCCAACAATGAAGCAGGTTTCTCAGCTACTTCTGGCTCGCAGAAAAACATTAGCCAAGAATTTCCGTAATATTTCACTAGGACAGCTCATGATCCCAGATGTCTACTTGGATGGTAAATGTGAGATTGGCACTAGGGATATTCAGCGATGCTTCTCGCAACCAAGGTCTACCTTTTGGCTCATATTTGGAGATCAAAATTACAACGAGTTCTTGTGGCTTCGAATAATTTCTTGTGTATTTGAAATTTTCAAATCTAAGACTGTTCTTCAAACCTGTAATTTTGCATCTTCCCAAGACTAGTGCATTTTATCTTTGAATCTTATTTTTTATTTCTTTAAGAAGGCAGAATAATAAAAAAAATATGAATGAAACTAAAAAAAATTAAAATTAAATAAAATCTAATAGAAGACTGGTAGCCAATGAAGATACCTCTAAACCATGCGCTGCAATCTACTTGCTGTAGGAATATTTTCACTAGTGAACTAAGCGCTCAAATTCTGTTTTTTTTTTTTTTTTTTTTCATCAACAAATGAAATGATAAACCAAAGGCTGGAACATTTTGGTTGCATTTCAAAGTCTCACACAATTTCCTAGACACAAAAGGTATACATATGCACCAATGCCAAAGCCCAACTCAAAGTTTATGACTTCCCTTAACATGTTTTCAAGTCCTTCAGAACTTCAAAGCAGAGAACAAGCAAAATGTGGGGCAAAGATCAAACTGCATTCATCACTGTGACTGTTCTCCAGGTTTGGGAGACCAATTTCGATGATTAAGTTGACATGGGGATGCATGCTGACCATTCGATACTGAGACGCTTCTTATTGGATGTCCAGTCCTTGAAAGACCTGTCTGCATTCTGCCACCATTTCTAGCATTTGCACCGGATCCACCACGCTCTGCTTGAAGAGCTTGGAAATATGATGAGGAAGAGGCCATGTCCTTTAGGTCAGGCAGAGGCTTTAGCACTTCAACAACTTCACTCATCAAGGGTCTTGCTTTCTGATCACAGCTAAGGCAGTGGGCAGCCAACTGAAGTACTTTTTGAGCACCTTTGATTGAGAAGCATCCTTCAAGTCTAGGATCTAATAGTGGATAGAACCTTCGCCTTTCTCCAAGATGTAGCCGCGCCCACTCCACTAAGTTTTGCTCCCCGTTGGCTCGGTTTTTGTCCATGGATTTTCTAACCTCTCAACATCTCAAGTAAAACCACCCCAAAGCTATAGACATCACTCTTTGAAGTAAGATGACCTAATGAAAGATAGAAACATGTAACAGAGGGTAAGGTGCGTTTAAAACCAATCCTCAATATCAATGGTCTAATTAAGCTAAACCCATAACTCGACTTTAGAGACAAATCTCATTATTTATTTGGAATGTGCATGGAAGCTTTAACTTAAGAACAATAATGCAGCCCATCTCATTTCCTAAAAAAATGAAGGAAAAGAGAAAGGACCTAATTGAGAATCAATAAGCCCAATGCTTATGAGAGATGGGTTTATCCATACTAACCTGTCATGACATACTCAGGCGCCGCATAACCGTAAGTACCCATCACCCTGGGTAGATACATGGGTTTTATCTCCCTCTAGACCATCTTTAGCAAGCCCAAAATCAGAAAGCTTTGCATTGTAGCCCTGGAATATTGGTCAGTTATTGGTTGAAGAAATAGGATTTGGGACAGACTTAGTATATATCGTACACCTAAACTCAGTAACACACCGCATCCAATAGTATGTTAGATGTTTTAAAATCTCGATATATAACTGGCCCTTCAGCCTCCTCATGAAGAAAGGCAAAGACCCTTTGCCGAGCCAAGTGCTATTTTCATTCTGACGGACCAAGGAAGAGGCATTGACCCTGCTAGACACTCCAAAAGTATTATTTCTACTTAACAAAATAGTAGAAGTAAGAATTGTATATTGGAATGGTTATGAACGCACGGCATCAGTTATACTAAAAAAAAATAATAAGGGGAAGCACAAGGTCTAAAGTGAATTACATATTTACGGAAAGGAAAAAAAAATACCCTTCTAAACATACTTTTTTTCAATTTTCTAAATGTAATATTTACTAGATATAAAATCTACCAAATTTTAGAAATATATAAGACTTGTTTCTACAAATATTCATACAATGGAGACAAAACAATATCAACAATACATCATGTCATTCTATTATCAACAAAAAATAAGAAAAGAAAGAAAGAACATTTGTCGCTTGCAACTGTCCAAGGAATACAATTGCAGTCCGTATCATGTGTCAGAGTTATATGAATTATGTTGTCACGTATAATATTAGCAATGTAACCTGAATGTTTATGTTACCATTGCTTTATCACTTTTCAATACCAAATATAATCTAAAAGCATAAAAAAAGTTTCCTTCAGCATGAAATATTCGATTTCATGTAACTAAGAAAAAAACTTGCTTAGCAGTTGGAGCGAAAACAAACAAGTTGAAGAGGGTATGACAGAATTCTTATTGAAAGTCGACAGTAAGATTGTATGACGAAAGGCAGTAATGAACCATTCAACTATACAAACACAAACCATAGCAAAGGCTATATCCTCATATCACAAGCCTCTCACAGATTAAATGAAACAAACTTAAAATTGTTCAATGTTAACTGTGAACATGAATTAAATGGCATTAGCCGACAAATAAGGATTAAGTGATTAATAAGTATTCAGACAAAAGAAATCACAGTATTAAGTGAATAAAATGTAAAGGCTAGTGGGTACATAAGCACACACGAGGACCCTTTTTGTTGTTTTTTTCCCCCTTAAATGCAAACATGAGGGTGATCCAAGGGGAAACATTAACTGCTACAAGATGTATTCGTAACCACATACTTCTCAAAAAGGTGATTCTCCAAGCTTCCCCGAGGCATAAACTCATATACGAGTAACCTTTGAATATCCTCGATGCAATAACCAATTAACTTAACCAAATGAGGATGCAAAAGGTCACCAAGATACTTAACTTCAGCCTGCAACAACGGAAACACACAGAGATATTCGTAAATGTGGAAGTGAAGTGACAAGTGGACGTATTGTTTTAATCTTCAGTGAAAGATAGACAAATAATAATAATAATAAGGTAATAGTACGGTGCCACACCAGCCATTCTTTGTGACCCTGCAATCCATTATGATTCAAAGTCTTTACAGCAACTGGAATCCCCACGCCAGCCTTTGCTGGAGCAGTTCCATTTTCACTAATCCAACCTTTAAATACACAACCAAATCCACCCTCACCCAGAAGACTCTCAGGTTTAAATCCCCTAGTTGCTGACTTTAGCTCGTTAAAGTTAAACTTTCGAAGCTGAGATGAAAATTTCAGCTCCTCAGCTACATTGGGAGTGGATGAAGAACTTTCAACAAAGCTAGTGGTTGACGACGAAGCAACTGGAACAATTGGTTGGTCTTTTCTGATGTCAATTGTTGATTTAGTTTCCGCTGGTCCATACATGAATGTAAATGCATCATTAACACCAATAATAAACACCTTATCCATGTCAAATAAGCAATTGTGGATGCTAAATTGATGTGCATCATGTATATAAATGAAACATTTCCCATTATAAAACACAACAGGAGACGTGTCGATAATCAATACTTGTACCTGATGTCCTGTATTTAATAGAAAATGCCTAAAAGGCCAACGTTTTGGGAAAAGCATACCTAGCAAGTTGCAAGTTTTAGGTTCTCTCAATTATGTCATTGTCATCATTATAAGGTACTTTGTGCATGAAATCCTATGCAGAATATTCCTTTCGTAAATTTACTTCCCTTCACAGGCGTTAGGTATTTAATGTCCTTAAACGACAAAACCTAGAGTAAAAATATGGCCGCAATTGAGCACTCCTCACTTGGTAACTGTCATACACTTGCCAAAATCAACATACGTGGCAGTGCTAGCTGAAACTAAATCCAAGTTTAATCATCTTCTAAACGTGCAAAACAACGTCTCGCTACAAACTTTCTTCGTACTAGATATCAAATTAACCAATTTTCAGGGAAAGAGAATCTATTATGATATCATCCATACTAAAATTCAACACATTTTGGTATTAACTGATATTAAACCAACCCTAGACATTATTCTCATAAAAGTCACATACCGTATTGTTACAAGCAAGCAGTTAACCAAACAAGTAGATGTCATATTTGAACAGCAACCTAAAGCCCCTGCAGTTTGTTGTTTATGCATGTTTAAACAATTTATCAAATCCAAGTAGCTTCACATATGTTGCTCCAGATCCAACTGACATTCTTAAATTCATCACTACTAGTTTAAAGAGTATAGTTGTCTAGAGAAGCCAGGTCACGATTTAGAATCAAAGTAGCTCCTGTTTACAAATTATAACTGAAACTTTAAGGATCAGCAAGACCGGGAATAATTTGTACATTCTTAACCATTCATAGTTAGTGTTTCTTTCTAAATAAGATATGACAAGCAAGCAACCATCAATGAACCATATCACAGTTCAACATAATTGAATACTGAATAGAATCAAAATCCTCCTATCGGGAACTATACGCATTCATGTGAACGAAGATTTAAAGCATAGTTACAGCTATGTGAGTAAGTATAACCAAAGAATTAAATACAGAACAAACAGGACACTCATTTGGTACATAAGCATTACACGAAACGGCCCTCCATATTGGATAATATAATATCATGCACAATAGATATGATCTTCCGTGGGCACCAAACACATACAATTTATATCATTTACTCCAAATCAACCAATGTCCATAATAAACAAAAACTATAAATGGTATAGAGGAATAAAAGAACATATACAAAACTTGAATTGAAAAAAAAAAAGTTTTACCATATAGTGTGCTAGTGCCACTGCCACTAATGGAGCCATCTACTTTGGACTTGGAAGACAAACAGCTTATAAACCTAAATTTAATCCAACACCCTGTTGCGCCCCGCGCCCGCCCCCCCCCCCTCCCCATCGTCTCTCATCTTTCTTCTCCTTTCCGTTTGATTTTCCCACATTCCATGCCCCAACTTGAATAGCATCAGGACCTAAAACCATTTTCACAGAATTCCTAAACAAAACACCCCATTATGTCAAAACAAAAGATTCCTCAAACTGAATGAGAAAACCGTCCAAACAGCCACAAATTTCTGCCAAAACCAACGGGACCCTTTTGAAGAAATGAGAAATGACATTCAACTATAGACTAAATAGAAAGAACAAACGCCCCAAGATCACCAACCCCATGTGAGAGAAAAGAGGTTCAAATGAGAGAGAAGACATGCAACCCAAAATGACCCTTTTCCTAAACCAATCTATGGCTTCTTTTTTTTTCCGAGATCCATATTTAACCCAAAAAAGAGAGAAATTTTTTTTTAAGACTCAAGTAACGGCAAGATAAAAGACTGATCAGTTTGAAGGGACAAAATGCATCATTCACAGTGGATTTGTCAGGGTCCCTTGTTGGCTAACCAAACAGACATTGAAACAAAAGTTGAGCAACAATAAAGAAGCCAAACAGCACAGGCAATGTGGGTTTAGGGAGAAGAGATATATATATATATATATAGAGAGAGAGAGAGAGAGAGAGAGAGAGAGAGAGAGGAAGATTTTAAGGAGAATGTTAGAAGGGAAGGGAAGGGAAGGGAAAATGTAAAAACAACAGGCAAAGACCGAAGCAGCAGCAACAGCAGCTTGCCTTCCATATCTGTCGCCCACTCGTCCACTCTGTAAAAAACAAAAAACAAAAAAACAAAAAAAAAAGTCTCATTATTTTATTTTATTTTATAAAAATTTGTTCCTTTTTCCTTCTCATTAAATATATAAAAAAAATGTCTCATTATTTTATAAAAATGTCTTCAATCAGGAACTTTTCCGCTTTTTTTGTCAGGCTGTTTAAACTCTTTAGTAAAAATTACATACTCTCTTTATTTTTTGGTGGCTGAATTTATATCTATTTTTGTTATATAAATATTATCGATGTTTTTATAAAAAAAAATTATATATTTAAAACCTTAAAATACTATTTAACTAAATATTATTATATATTTAAATTTTTGTAACAAATGTCTTTATTTTTCAAATAGTTAAATTAAGGAAAAAATATATATGTATATTTCTTATTTTAACATATTACATTGATGAATTATTATTTAAAAAAATAAAATAAATGTCATTGAGTATCATTATCATTACGTATCATTAACTTAATAATATAACAATTATATAACCTATAACATATTAATAAATACTATATCATTAATTTAATTATATATCCCAAAAAATAGAAAATATCATTCACTTGAAGTCTTAAAAAATGAACGTCATTGCATATCATTATCATTACGTATCATTAACTTAATAATATATATAAATTATATAACTAGTAAGACACATTAAAAGACTTAATAAGACTGTGTTATTAATTTAATTACAACACTCTAATTTTAATTTGTCAGTAAAACTATATCATTAATTTAATTGCAGCACTATAATTTTAATTTTTCGGTAAATTCAACTTGTCAATAAAAAATTCCATCTTTTTAGGGAATTTTAAAATTATTATTTTAAATTTAAGCAACAAACACCCTAATTCCATGGATTTTTTTTAAAATATAATGATATCATAATTTGTTAAAATCTTAAATATGTATATTGTAGTTATTCTAAAAAAATAAATTAAAACTAACAATATCATTATTATGGTTATTAATGTCTTTATACATATACATTATGACATATAAAGAATATTCATGAACTACAGACATATTTTAATTCTACAAATAAAAAATGTCACATGGCTCATTAACCCACTCCTTTATTCTCGATGTCCATAACCAAACTTTGTAACTCCAACCCAAATTCAACAAGCCCAAAATAAGTAACTCTCTCGGCAAATTCACATAAACGTAGCTTTTTTATAATCAATTTTTAACTGGAAAAATTATACCAAATAACACTGTTTTAATTCTTAATGTATTAAATAACTTTAAAAATATTGACGTATATAACTTTTTTAGAATCTTGTACTCTTTTTAAACACTTAAATTTTTAATTTAAGCTCCTCTTTTTTCTTCTTTTTTTTATCTCCTCTTCTCTTTTGTTTTTGTTTTTTGTTATCTCGTTGTTGTTTCGTGTTTTTTCCTACGTCATAATATACAAAAATAAATTTTGTTTTAATCTAAATGGGCTATTTACTAAACACTATTATATTTTGATCTATTTATTTTTATTCTCAATTAATAATTGACTAATCCCCACCTTCTCCCATTTTTATTTATGTCACAAAAACTCTTATGCCACAAACATGGTGTCTATCTTATCAAGACATATTACGTATCCTATAAAGATATTTTAAGTCCCGTCGGGACATTTTTTCTGCTTTCCTCTCTCTCTCTTCCCCTGTTTCCTGTCTACCAACGATGTCGAACATTACCAACATCAACAATATCATCAGCAGCTAGAAAAACAGAGAAAAAAAATAAAAACTACAACAACAATCACCACCCAACCATTGCCTAAATCATATCCAAACAGAGTTGCAAATCTATCCTTTGTCGATCGTCTTCAGAGGTCTAAATTTATGCAGCAATGAGAACGTGCAACGACAATGAGAGATCAACCCAACCACTCACCGTTCACCATCATGCAGAAAAGATTGAACCTTGTCGATGGTTTGTATAATACCCGAGAAACTTCTAATACATTTATGCAATATATTAAAAAATTATGTTAAGTAATTTATGTATAAATTTTGTGAGCTAAATTTTATTCTCAAAAAAATTTGTTAAAAGGTTAAGGAGCAATTTTAGTGTCACAAGGATTATTATTTAAATCTAATTTTTGTGTTAAATTTAATAAGAATAAATATGGGATTTTTAAGATTAAAAATCATGTCATAGTCTTAACTAAGCTATGAATAAGATGAAATTAAGAGTTAGTAAATGATCAATGAAAATAAGCTAGAAAGTTTAATTATTACATAATGTATTGCAATAGATTTTAAAATAGAAATGCCATATAAGAAAAATATTGTATAGAAATATAGAAATTATACAATATAAAACTTAAGCAGTGCATAAATTATGCAGTATGAGAATAATATAGCATAAGGATTATACCGCATGAAGTTAAGGAGTATGAAATTTATAATACATAAAGCTAAGCTGTATAGGAATTATATTATGTAGAGGATATGAATGTGTATGGAATGATGTGGAACCACATAAACATCATAGGAAAGAATATTGAGAGTATAGGAAATATACCGATAGTATAAAAAAAAAAAAACCATCAGTGCAAATTTGGACCATGTAAAAGTAAAGTGAGGCCATTTAGTGACACCCCAAAGTATAAAAATTTGCCATATCTTCCCTAATAAAAACGGTGGAGCTAAGTGGATGAAGAGCAAACTTTATTTGCAAAAAGGCCCTTAGAGTAAATCTTTATATAGTAAAGGACATAAATGAAATAATTTTGGCTCCATGAAAATTAAGAAAAAGACACCCAAAGGGTGAAAAAATTCAACATCACCCCCTATGAGAATCGGTTTTAACAAGTGGTGGGAGCAACTTTTTCAAATTGCAATTTGGATTGTAACCTAATTATTTTTGTCACAACCCACCTTTTCGGGCTGTGATAAAACTCTTTCTTACTTACTTTAGGGCAAAAATTTAGGAAATTTTTTTTTATATAAATACTTTACATATACTGGTCTAATAACTTCTGAAATACAAACATATACTTGTATTTACATAATCACATTTTCTTTGCAATATAGTTTATCAAACATTACTTTCAAAATATCTTAAAACACAATACAGCGGAAAACATACTGCGGCAGAATCCATACCCAGTCTGCACACATCATCCGTCCTCCAGCTCATCATTACGATTTATTCTGACCTTCTCGTTGGAATACCTACAACATAAAAAACTTAATGAGCTAACACCTAGTAAGTCCTATAAATCCCACATGGACATTCAAATAAATGCATGAATCAATTATGTTTTATTATAAACTTTCCTTATCTTCATCATTTCTTATCTTTACTAGGGCCCAAGTGTTCATACCATTGCGCAATTTCATCTAGGTCTACGTAACACCATGACCATACTATATCCTTTAAACTCCCCTTGAGTCAGGAGTTAGTACGACACATTTCTGAATTTCTGGTGACATATTTACTAGTTCATTTATTATGGTTGACATACCATGTATGATATGATATTCACATGTTATCCATAACACATAAATTCGCTTGCATAGCATAGTACATACAAGTACTTACTTTATATACACATAAGTATTCATTATTGTACACACATGTACATAATATTCAATATACATAGATATTCATCATTATATACATAGGTACGTAATATACTATACATATAGATACATAACATGCTATACACTTAGGTATTTTAATTGTATACTCACAGGTATCCATACATGATTATACCCCTAGGTATTCATATCATGGAAAATATACAAGTTTACACCGTAATATACACTTAAGTGTACATTTACATACATCTTATACCTACATTTTGTTAGACATGTATGCTCTAAGGAGTAAAAATGTAATACGTTTTTGGAGACATTTTTATCAATAAAGAATTTATTCATTTATATATACCAAATATTGTCCTCTTTACGTTCATATTTGTTGAATGTATGATAAGCAAACAGTAGTCTGAGACTGTCAGTCTAAACCTTAAGAGTTGGGCATATGATGGGATGATTATGCGGTAGACACGACTCTTAAGGTGATGGTCTAAAATATATGATCCGCAATCGAGGGAATAAAGTTGGGCGCTTTATTCATGTAAAGATTGTTATGTTGTCTATATCCCTTTTGGGAGATGGTTTGTCTTGGCCATCGGAGTTGGACTCCGTGAATAGAAACATTGGCGCATTGTCATAGGTGACGATGTGTTGGATCGGGACATAAAGTGAGTTGATTTGGATTAATAATTCTGTCTTGTCAAATCGATTCACTTTAGACAATCATTTGTATTGTATCTTAATCCTGAGATGAATAATGGGCCCGTTGTCTCGACTTGTGTCTTTTGATGTACCAATGGGTGACTCCCACATCTCTATAGTGGCATGCATGCCGGTACGTTGGAGGCATGACTCTTGGTAGCGTAGACTTGTTATTCATAGATATGGAATCCATAGCTCCTCTTTAGGAGTAATGATATCCTCTTATATGCGTTGTCCTGTAATTGGAAAACTGGAGCGCTCAACCATTTGGATACATAGGTGTAACCGAATGGTATACTATCTTTGGATGGTAAGTTTTCTAATGGTGAGACAATGGAACGTAAGATAAAAATAATCGGGAAGGTAAGACAGAACTTGTCCTTAAGCCGATTATGGATGATCATATGGGGATGCGATACACTATGATATGTCATGGAGACTTAGCTACATGAGCTTCGTAATTCTGTAAAGTTCGAGAGTGCAGCTCCAAGCTTTTAGTGGAGTAGCGTTGGAGTTGATAATTGTGAAATGTATATCTGGGATATTGGGTTTCATAATTATCATGAGCTTGAACTTTATAGGTCCATTTTGGTCCCCTTTGCTAGCTCACAAAATCCTGTAACGACACGGCGTGCTTTTCCAATAATTGGTGACTTATGTCGGATTTATCAGATTGGTTTAAAATTTATAAGAATCAAATAATTCATGTCTGTTTATCGGTTGAATTAATTTTGTAAGAAATTAGTTCAAGATGAACTTGTTGAATTATGGCGTTCGGATAATTCTTGTCTGTTTATCGGTTGTTTTAATTTTGGACAATTAGAACAAGATAAACTTGTAGAATTATTTGAATTGATTTATTTTCTTAGAGATTATCTTGATAGAGTTTGTTTTGATCAGATATCTTTTCTATTGGGCTATTTGAATCAAAACTGAGACTTTATCCTTTAGAATCTCGGGTGGAAAATAAAAGATTCGCGGAGATTTTTTCTCGGCAGTTCGGCCTGCCGATCAGAAAGTTCGGCCTGCCGAACTTGCCAGTTCGGCCTGCCTATCTCACAGTTCGGCATGCCGACCGCGACAGCTAAGATTACGCGTTTTTCACGCGTATCTTATCAGATATTGATCCGAACTTGATTCTGTTTCGATTTTTGAGACCTAATCTGATATGGACTGACCCCAAGGACCAATAGGTATAAAAAGGGAGTGAGTCTAATGATTTACTCAGATCAATTTGAGAGATTAAGAGTGATACTCTTCTAGTGAGCATCTAAAAACTCCCTGAGAGCTTTTGTTCACAAATCACGAACACTAGCTTTGGGTTCTCTCTATTGGTTGGAAGGAGAGTCACCGGTGGAAGAGCTGTACGTGTGAGCCCACACTCACTCCG